>JAUBOD010000070.1:1261072-1274190 GCA_032353885.1 Nothura maculosa
AAGATTTGATCTATCCCAATCAATATCTACCAGTCATGGAAGAGTCTCTTCCCTCCAAGGCTTAACTTAAAAATCCACTGACCTAAACGTTCAATTTTCCTTCGCAGCATAGCAGCAGCTCTGTGAATAAGGGAATCAATCCTTATGGAGCTATCCCTTTTACCTCCTTTCAAATCAATGGGCTTCAACGGCTCTATCAATCAGCAGCACTGAGCTCGTCTAGGACAAAAAAAGGAAGCAGGAAGATTTAAACAAGGAGTTATTGTCTACTGACTTCCATCAGTCCATACTATAGTTCTGTAGAACTGATTAGTTTTCACTTGGAAGAGAGATAAGGCTCCAGAATAAATTCATATTGCAGGTCCTTTAAAAAATGACAAATTAGTAGTGTGGGATAATAACAGGTACCTGTATATACACATTGCTTTAACTCACCACTGGAAGCACCCTCTGATTTATCCTAATATAAAAAAACATTCACTATTTTCCAGCATGACTCAAAACAAATCAGTTCCCTAGAAAAGGCTTGGTTGTAATTAAGAGACCATCAATTCAAAGACAAAAAGCTTAGGTTCTTCGGCAAGCAAAGCGTTGCCACATCTTTGTCAAGACGGATATTACAAAATTTACAGCTGCTTCACTAGAAACAGAACTACCTGTTGATCCGGCAAGTTAGTTTAATAAAATAAAATGTATTAAACAAGAGGTGTATCGGTAAACAAGGAACTTATTTGCTTTAATGAAATACAAAGGTTCATGTGCAAAACAAGATTATCAGCCAACAAGAAAAAGAAAAGGTTTTATAAGCATCTTTACTTTAGATTTGGTGTGCACACTTAAAGTTGTACTTTCCATACAAAAACAAGGGCATGTTAGCCCAGGAGTTTGCTTAAAGCTGGGTAAATAGTGCCATAAACTATGCATGCTTCAAAACCAGACTTCTTTGCTAACAAAAGAGATCTTAAGTAAGGGCACAAAAAGCAGCAGGTCACAGTAAAAAATGAATAAATAAAAATTCACCAGACAAGTCTATTTGTACTCTTTAGTAGAAGAGATTTTAAATTCAAAGACAGCTGATTCAGCAGCTAAAGCAAGAGAGCATCTGTACTGCCTGAATGCAAACTCAATGTAAGTCTGAGGATCAGACCTACCTAAGTAAGTCTAAGTCCGTATCTCAGATATAAGTCTGAGGATCAGACTTATCAGACCTCAACCATGAGGCTCAAGTACTCGAGGTACATGATTTGTTCAGATCCAAGAAAAGTCAGGGAGACTTTGTCAAGAAGGAACACACAACATAAACAAGCAGGAAGAAGTTTAGCATTTGTTTTTAAGATTCCTAGTTTGTCGTTTTGCTCTGGATGAAATTAAACAGCAAAAGACCTTGTCCTCAACTGACTACATCCAATTTTATAACCTTATGACCTAAGCAAGTGGCTTAAAGCTGTTGACCACACAAAGAAATCTCGAGTCCTGAAGCAAACCTTAGGAGCTGTCAACTTTGGTCTGCAAAGCGTGAGCCAGGAAGGGACAGGAATTTCTTTCCCCTTCTTAACAGTAAAACTAAATGTTGCCTGCAGGGAAGGCTGCCTTCAAGTCTGAAAGGGCTATCTTGTACAGAAAACACTGTGTTAGAAAGGCTCAAATTCAAGACTGGGACTTTTTGCAGTGTTAGCAGCTAAAGCAATGAGTCAATATTCACTTAAACAGAAAAAAATACTTCTATTCACTTAACTCCAAGGAGGAAAAGTATGAAAACACAGGATAGATGCACACATGGACACACATGCATGGACACAGACACCTACACACAATCACAGAATAACTTGGGCTGAAAGGGACATCTGGAGATGATCTAGTCTAACCCCTGACTGGATTCACCATTCCAATTAAATGAAGTTGCTTAGGGCAGGTTTTGCGGCCGTGTTTCGAATATCTCCAAAGACAGATTCTTTCTAGATGACCTGTCCCAACATTAGGCTTGAAGACTTGCGAAAGCTCTAAGGAAAAGAACTCAAAGGCAAAGAAAGCCTTCAAACAGCGAAGGTTGTTGGAAGCCTAAAACTAGGAAGAATAAACAGAGACAAGAATAAACTGTCCAGCCTACTTAACCTCTACTGGATTCATCAGAAGCTTTTCATTCAAGAGGTTTCCCAAGTGATGGAAGGCAAATTGAGAATTTGTGGTTTGTAGGAATAGGAGCTCGCTGCCTTAGCAATCCGGCCTGACCTCAGCAAAGGAGTTAACACAGTTTTGTGCATCCACATACCGATACCAGAAAAGGTCCAAGCTGCTTTGCCTGGGCAAAAGACTATGTTCTTACATAGGAGAGCTTAATTAGTAAGACTAATTTAATCAGTCAACCAAGTTCATATAGTATAGAGAGTAAGTAAATGTTTTAATATAAGTTAATGTTATAATAGCCCTGCATCTGTGCCATTAGCTTGGAAATGCAATTATCTATAAACTAGTTTCAGGTTCAGGTGACAGGGTTGTTTTAAAAGGGTCTTCCTTCATGGCAGAAATTTTCGGGATAACTGATGAAGCTCATGGAGGAACATTATTGCAGCCACTTGTACGCTCAAAGAATTTCATATCTGATGAGATTTGAAGATGTTCATTTTCCAGGCCTCATTACCATGGGACTGAGGAGAGAATATGATGGTGGGGAAGAGAGAGAGAGAGATGAAACCAGACCAGACTGTTGTAGTTTTGGGGTTTTTTTTTTCCCCTTTTTCCATATACAAGAGCTCTGGAAGTCACAGCACTGCATGTAAGTGCGGTGGCAAAGGAAGAGCTCCCTGATAGGGCTGACACGCTTTGATGATGGATTTTTGGACTAGAAGATAAAGTTGTTATTTAGGTTATTTATTGTGCAAGTTAAGGACTTGCGCAATAAACTAAGGCAGACAAGCAGACAGAAAAGTGTATTAAACACTGCAGCTATTTTCACCACTTACATATGCAGTAGAATTAAAGTCGTTGATTATTATATATTGACCTTAAGATGCTAAGAGAAAAAAAGAGAAAAAAATCGTATTAGAAACTACAAGTACTTCAATGACTTGTGAAGCTTTAGTTTGGCTTCTTTGAGCTTATGTATGATCATCATTTCTCTTTTCCATCCGTTCCTTCCCATAAATTCCCTCCCCATACAGTGCATTACACTGTGCTGCTCTTGGCACAAGACTCTCTTTCCAATATATATTTTACTAAGTCTTTTTTCCAGACCAACCCATTGACTTTCAAGTCAGTCTCTTCCATATTGTTCATTTTCTAGCACTTTTTCTAGTTAAGCTCCAGGTGTTTGCTGTACTTTATATTCTCCCACCAGCTCATATGGATATGTGGCAGCACCATAATCTTAGAGGGCTGAAGAGCCACACACAAGGAATGCATAGGGCACTGGAAGCATCTTCTAGTTTTGGCACCTAAAAGATATGTCTAAAGTTAGTTCTCAAGTACTTTGGATTTTTTATAGTGCTCTGTATTAGTGAAGCACAACTGCATTAGCTGGGAGTATGATTTATAGAAGGGAGCACTCAGGCCTAGAAGCTGTATGTGCCAACACCAAAGATACAACACCTGAAAATATCCAGGAACTTGCTCGGCACCACTAAGCAAGACGGAGATAAAATCATCACTGAGCTTACAGGACCACTACCTAATTCTTCTTCCCAAGGTTTCCAATTCCCTTACCTAGTGCTTCTACCAGGATAAAGTAATTTGAAATCTTATTGAGCCATTCAGAAGTCCTGTTCTTCAGATGCTTAAGCCAACTGCAGCCTTTCCTTGCAGTGCCCACAGTTGTTATCTGTGTGGAGGAACTGCTGCTGCCAGTGCATTCACAGCAACATTCACAAGAGCAGCCTGCATCCCTCCCACAACTGGCTTAATCTGCTTATATCAGTTTATTGGCTCAGTTGCACATTGCAGAATAAAAACCTCGTCTGGGGAAAGATTAACCCCCTGGCAAGCCTTCCCATAGCGCAGCATTGCATTTAGTGTTGCAGCTTGACTTATTTACAGGAATCCCAATTTATCAAGGGCTCGTTTTAGAGGCAAAATAAGTGGGATACCCAATTCCCATCGCCTGCTTAAATCTTTATTCTTTTGAACATGAAAAGGTAGTTTCTTCCACACTTACAGATGGAAATCATTTTAAACCAAAACTCTTCAACTCTTTTCCAAGCTAGCAAGCACAGGACACCGCACGCCACCCCGGCGTGGCTTCACTACTACACTTACGCTGCTCTTAGTCATCTGCCACATCTTCGACCTGTTTATCTTACCAAAAGGCTGTCGGAAGTCTTATGCAAGTCCAGCTCTAAACATACCTGTGATCCTCTTAAAAGCCACTGAATGAAGTGCGAGTTAATGAATAACACAGCAGGAATTATTTCATTATCCCTCTGGTGAAAGAGAGCCATGTAATTCTTAGATGTGATGTCAGACTCGGGAAGCAGCCAGGGAGACCTGCTCACACCCCAGGGCATTAAGATAAGAGATGGCAGCTTTAGAAACCACTGTGGTGCCAAGGGACTATGGCACCAAGGGACTGAACCTACCATTTGCTTCCCTGGCAGTGACAGCAGCGGTGGGAGGTTTGGAGCAGCACATCCATGCAGGTTTAATGTGCAGGTTTTGCAGTTATGGAGATGGATGAAGTAGCAGCACGTTGGCTTTTCACAATTTCCTCCTCTTATCTCCACCTCTGAAGAGCCTCAGCCCTCCCCACTCCAAATTACAACGTAAGACAATCTGTGCATTGCCCTCCATGAGAAACTCAAACTTCTAAAGAGAAACCTAAAGTTCCTTTATCAGCACTTTGCAACTTTGTCCAACATTCAAACGTTGAACCTGCTGCTTTCTCTTCCACCTACAGTCAAGGCTGACCAATTCTTTGCATTACAGAGCCTGACTGCAGCTGCAAGAAAGACAGACGGCATCTGCCGCTCGTCCTTTAGTTCCAAGGCATTTGCTTTCAATACAGAAACAAGTTTGGGATTGTCAAAAGGCTTTGTTCAAAAGTGTTCAGCTTTTCCAGAAAGGTGGGACAGTTTAAGGGTGTTAGAAGAGGTAGCATTTTGTTGACTTCATGACTATAGAAGACCATTGGTACCAGGACAGCTGTGCTAAACACTGCCCTGCAAATCATGCAACTCTTGAGATCAGGCTACTCCCTGCTCAAAATACCTATTTTCTTTAAACAAGCAGTCAGCCCAAAGACGGAAAATTAAGGAAAGACCAGACATCTGAACTGTCCAAATAAACCTGCTATAGAAGCCTTCAAAAATGAGGTACCAGGTACTTCCCTGCAACAGCTTGACTGTGGAGAAATAAAATGGTACAGAAGTCAGCTTAACAGTGTAAACTATAAACAGAAGAAAAGTTGGAAAAGCCTGAGAGACCCAAAGCTGGGAGATGGACTTGTGCTGCAGAGGGAAAGGACAGACGTGTCCTGCTACCACATCACACCTAGAGAGCTCAGAGCAGCTTGAGTCTCTATATGGACTGCCAAAACTTGGATGCATTCTCTTTTGAAGGGATGAGGTTTTTTTCCATGTTTACAAACATAGTGTGTTTATAAAGTCTATGGCAGTTTTAAGTTAAAAAAATCATGCCTTTGAAATACAATATGAATTCTGCAGCCGTATCTGTAAAAGTCAAGCAAAATTAAATAAATTGAAATAAAATATCAAAATTGGGCTTCGGGTAAGATGCTATTACACAAGAAGCTTTCAGGTTGGTATGGAGCAACATCAGCACCCAGATGACCCAAAGAACATCCCTTGAAGTGCTAAGAGCACCTGTATGCAGGTACAGTCTGGGCTGCAGTCACTGGGAAGCATCAAAGAACTGTCCTGAGATGCTCTGCTGTACAGGTAGGACTGCAAGATGTGGGCAGGAGTTCTTATAAAGGAAACAGAAGCAGAGTGAGGTAAGAAACACACGGGGTTGAGGCAGGGTGTGATTCCAGTGGCTAATGGAATAGATGGGATTTCCTAACTTGAAAGATTGGGAGCTTACAAGTTCTGACTCAGTGATACAGCTTGAAGTTTAATCATATGCTTGGATCCTTCCCTGAGTCAGAGCCATCCTCACACAGGGCATCTCAATCCAAGGAGTTAAAGAGTTTTAGAGTGTTTCAGTTCAGTCCTAAAAGGTCGCATTTACACTACAGCTATAGCAAGGGCATTTGACCAAGTTATCCTGCCAAGAAAACTGCAAAAGCATCTGCAGCCACGAAGAGATGAATCCTTGCTAGATGCATCTTTAGTGCCGTGGCCGCACCGGCTGTTAACAAGGAGCCACCCGAGACAATCAGTAAAACACATCTCACCTACAGCTAGATGCTCATATCTAACTTAATCCAGCATTCAGGAAGCAGTTATTACCTGCACTGGAAACCTGCTTCGGGAGAAAGATATGCCACATTCCACTGATTATCTACTGTTCCATGGGAGGAGATGGATATCTTGGAGTCTTCTTTACAGTTTAACCTTAAATACACCTAGACAGGCACATTAGAAGGATGCAACGTCATCCGGGTGCTGCCCATGGAAGTATCAGTAGTCAGCATGAAGTGCAGTGGAGGATGCAGCCTGCACCTGGGAGCTCAAAGCAAGGAACAAGCAGGTCACATTTAACAGCTGCTACTCAGTGGTTCTAAGGTCATTACTATTCTTTGCCCACAACAACCTCTTGTTGCTGCCACAACATATCAGGCTAGATGAGAGTCCAATATAAAGTAGTTTTCCTATCAACACCCTCATTTACTCCAAGCTTAAAGATTAAATCGGCTATTTCACTACAGGAATTTCCACCATCAGGAAGTGGCAATAAAGTTTCTTCGGTTGGCTTGTTCTCACAGCACACCAAACTCCATCAGCAGTTTAATGCTCTGAGTTCACAAGCATTATTGCTTAGCAAAGGTAAATGCAAACAGAGACCTGGAGAGCATGAAGTAAACAGTACAAAACTAAGCTCAACTGCTTAAAGGTAGTCTGAATACTTCCAGAGTTGCTGCAGGGTTAGAAATGTGGGCACACAGCTCTAATATGCATCAGAAATGTAAAGCTCTGATGTTTAGCTCTTCAGAAAACAGTCACACAAAAAAAGATTATGCAGTGAGGTAAAGATTCAAACTTCCCATTACATCTAGGCACTTTGGCTAAGAGAAAGGAATGTAGAGCAATAGGATATGGAAAGTAAGAATTAAAATTTGGATGCCATTATTTCTGGAATATGTTATAAGTAGCACTTTCTCTCAGCAACTAAGTATAAATCAACAAGAAAGATTCTCTGAAAAGTCCACTGAAAGCCCAGAAACACTCTTATTAAAGGGCTCTGCTCATCAGAAAGTACTTTCAGTCACACTGCTGCTGTCTCATACAAATCCAAGGAGAACAAGAGCATCTTGGGTTTAAGGCAAGGCAGTCTGCAGTTCTGAAAACTCACCCAAGTGCTCGCACAGTTGGAAGATTTTTTCTCATGACTTCTGTTGAACTGATTGAACTTTGAACTGTCCAAACAGAGATTTCAATGTCAGCGTGAGATGTTCAACCTATGCATGAAAAGCCCTGTGACACAGAGCACAGGTGACCCACTTCTGGTTCTCTTCTACCAAGTAGCGAGCTGCACTTCAGCAAGAGCAGCATGCTAGGAAAAGTGACTCAGTACACAACCCGCAGGAGGAATTTGAAAGTGTCAGTCTTTGCAAAAGTGCTGAGGACAAAGTGCTTTTTGTTTCTAGCCGGAGATCTTGACAAATCAAAAATAGATTAAATGTGCTTGCAGACGGGTTTCTACCTCGCAAGCTGATACATGATCTCACAGAGGAGATCTGCCAGTACTCTGATGCAACCTACACCAGCACAAATGCACAAACTGTTACATTCTACCTTCATTTTAGAAAGTTTGAAGCAAACCCAGCATTACAGCAAACCTAAGGGTAATCATTTTGCTTACAGCTAAAATGCAATAAATATCAAAGTAAAAGATAAGGTCCTAGCTGCATAGATATTAGGCAATATGAATAAGCAAATGCTTAATCTTGCTATAGCCAGTAGAAATATCTGCATGAGTAAGGTCACCAGCCAAGGCTTTATTGCCTCCAGGAATAGGCTCTGAATTGGAGATCTGTTCTTGTACATTCATCATTTAACCTTGCTGCAAAGTTCAGCAGCATTATTTGCAGCTCAGTAACCAAAACCAAGTTACTGAATAACTTTTCAGTATGAAGTGTACTAATGTACAGTGTCCTGGTTCTAGAAATTAAATTATGGGCATCTGAACAACTATAAATCTATTAACCCTTTACACTGTAACTTATAGGGCTTAAACATATTTTACCTGTCAAAAAGCCACGAGCATTCATCAACTATGGTACCAAATCTTAAAACAAATATGCAGAAAAACCCAGAGATTCAACTATTTCAACTCACAAAGGATAACAGCTCCACATAAGGAATTCCTCTGCTCCCACTTCCTGCATAAATCTCTTGTACAACTCAAACTGAAACTGATAGTAACATCCACCCTTGCCAAGGGTTCTATCTTCCTGGACCAAAAGTTCTGCCTAATACTTCAGTGCCATGAGGCAATTAGTAGCTTGACTCCTAAAGAGCTTCATTATCTGCAAAGCAAGCCTATTATTTAGAACCTGTCCTAGATTAGGTTAGGGCATATCAGTAGGACTCTACCTGGAAAAGACCAGTTTAAGTCAGCACGATATACTTGATAGAAGCAATTTTGACTATAGAAGCAAGATGAGCAACTGCGAAAGCCCTCAAGAGTGGCTTTACTTGCCTCAATCTTAATGTAGAATTATCATAGCAAGAAAATTACCTCCCTTAAGAGTATTTCAAAGGTCAGTGATGCTGAATGTGTCATC
Organism: Nothura maculosa; assembly: GCA_032353885.1. Lineage (NCBI taxonomy): Eukaryota > Metazoa > Chordata > Aves > Tinamiformes > Tinamidae > Nothura > Nothura maculosa. The sequence goes on from JAUBOD010000070.1 coordinate 1,269,969, forward strand.
TGAAAACTGCAAGTTAAACTCAGAATATGAAAGATGCTGAACATAGATTAATCCCAGGTGAAGAAGCAGGAAAGGAGGGAGAAAGAACCATCATTACGGTCAGAATGAGGAGCAACTGGAAAAATCTTGACCCTGCCACTAACTCAGTATTAGCAACACTTCCTTGAAACCTTTACTCCAAGAGCCTTGAAGTATCAAGGAGGTCTGTAATTCAAGCCTGCTCCTTTACACAAACACACATACACAAAAAAGTTCTTTTTTACCTCACAATAATAACCTTTGGACCCTCTCATTCAACCTACCTTCCTTCACCACCATACATTTCTTTTTTAAAGAACCTTTTACCAGGTTGATGCTCTAGTATCCAGCCAGTTTATTTGGTTTAGACGAGACAATATAAGCACTTTTCCCCATTCTTGCCCCTAAAGAAAGCCTGTATCCAACTTTAATTTTTGCAGTCTGAAATACATCACCTTCAAGACAGTGCTCATGTTCAATGCTTCTCATCTCAAGACAGAAATTTTTGGAAGAACCTCTAGGATTTGATAACTATGGAATAATTTGCTGATAAACTCCTAAATCCTAATTGAGAAGTTAAAAAGTGTGTTTCGCTCAAGGTAAGAAATAAAAATAATTAAGGAACAAGATAGTAAAAGGACAGTAGCCTTTGCTAGAGATTGCATTTACTTCCTCTGTTCCAAAAGATTAAGTACCTACCTAGCAAGTTTGGAGTGACACACACCTTGGTATTCACAAGGGAGATCTAGAGATGTAGGACACAGGTGAGTGAGTAGGAGCTGGCTCTTTAGACAAATGCAAGTTTTAACAGGATACATTCCTATTCCACACTGGGGCAGTTCAAAGGTTGCCAAAAGGTCTGAGCTGGAGAATTGGATCAGTACTAGGTGAAAAAAAAACCACTCACTTGTTATAACATAGCAGAGATGCTCTGATTTCCATTTAGAGGCTGAGCTGTCACTCAGATTTGTCAGCTTCACAAAAAGAGAACAGCAAGTTAAATAACACATGGTGTTTAATTGCAACTCTTAAGAATTTAAGGTCGTAAAGTCCAAAAAATAGCAACTAGGAGCTCAGGGGTTTAGTGCCTGCCTAGGCACTATGGCTTCTACATGACATAATATGACCCATGAGGTTACAGCCTTACCTGCCTCCTCACCAAGGTGTTTCAGAGCAGCATCTTCCCAATCCCCAAAATCTTTCCAGTGGGAAAACCACAGAGACTCACCTCCCTAACTGGACATACCTGCATATTCTCTGCATCTGCAGAAGCAGCCACTGCTCTTCAAAGCCAGCCTGGAAATTTCAACTAGCTCAAGGAGCTCTTTAATTGTCTTGGCAAGAGTCAGTATAAGAACTGACTTTAGCGCATAAACAAAAACTCTTCAAAATTGATTTATTGCAACTTTTTTTTATTTTATAAACTTAAAACATAACCAGATTCACCCTGAGCTGCTCGCTTTCCTCAAGCCAGCACTTCTGTCACAGTAAGTTCCCCAAACACAAAATAATGGTCCTTCTTGCACTTTTCATGGTACAAGCCACATTTAGTGGCTCTTTTTGACAAGGTATGTTTTAACTACCTTATCACTTCTTATCTTTCAGCAGCAATGACCACTGAGCTCAGTAAGCACATTATTGAATCTCAGTCACATTTTTAGAAACTAGTTTTTACTCACACACCACTTGGGGCACTGGGATTGACGCGGTTCCGAATGTTTGGATGACTGAAAAATGAGGCTTGTTGGAAGAAACAGAAAAGACTGGGATAGCTTTTGTAAATAGGTAGAGACTGCAAGGAGTCAAAGGAGATAAACACATACTGAAATTGGAGGGTCTGGATATGGTCATGTACATGAGGCAGTCAATTGAGGTCTACTAGCAGAAGCAGAGTAGAAGCAATGAATCAAGTGCATTCAGCGTTGATCACTTTACTACATCTATTCAAGTGGTTCTTAGACTTTAAAACAATGAGTGATTCTTGTCGGAATTCTCCTTAAAAAACTATTTATTATTTCATGTATTAATGATTTAATCAATTGCTCTCTGAACAGTTGTCTCAAAGTATCTCTAGAAAAGGGAACACAGATTGGGAAGTGCTTTAAAGACATCTGCTCATGGAAACATGACTGAAGAGATGGTCCCATAGCAGGCGGTCAAGGAAGAGACAACTTACCATGACAAAAATTTAAAATAGTAATGCTTAAAAAAATAAGCTGTGGAGTAAAGCAGCATGCAACTCCAGTGAGCTCTGAAACAGTTTCCTCCTCAACCAGAACAAAGGGAGTTTTCTTATGCAAGAGGAAAAGTTGTCATACCTTAGTGCTGAATGGGAACACGCCAGCCGAGGAGTGCTGCAATGTCACCATTCATTTTAATAGGAGTGGTGCCTGGGTGTGACCCTCAGAAGCAACACAGGCACCAAGCTCGCACCTTCCCACATAGTTTATTAAAAAAGTAGTCGCGGAGAAAGAAATAACATTGGTGAACAAGGGCATAAAGAGTTAAGCTTGTCGAATCAAGCAAAAGCCTTTTCCCAAAGACCACAACTCCAAAGCTGAGTCTACATGAACACAGCTTTTGGTTCAACTAACAGCCACTGCGGTGGCAAGCAATGAACTCTACTAGTCTCTGCAGGTAGGACCACAGCAAGCAGGTTTCAAGATGAACTTCCTACTCCAACAGGAGTTATTACCACCAGCACATTTGGTGTCACTTGCTTCACATATTGCTACTGAACTGCCACCCTTAGTCTCTTCTACTGCCAGGTCACCGCCGGCTGTTGCAGAGGACTTGGAATGGCCCAGTAATTGAAAGCTAGACAGCTTATAATCCACCCTACTAATCAGTGCTTTAGAGGAGCAGAAGATAATTTGTCTGGAGTAACGCGCTCCTAAAGCATCACTACAGCTAGCGAGCTCCTCAATTATTTCTGCATTTCTTTCAATGGGAATTAGCCAGCTTGGGAGGAGGATGTTCCAGCCATGTATGGTATCAATTACCAAAATTACTCAAAGCAAAGCAGTAGCCTTCTGCTGCTTAGTGAAATAAATTCTGCAAAAGCAGCATCAATAGTTAAAAGCAGTATCTTTCAAACCATCAGAGGTTATCAGCCCCAACTCATGACAGTACCGCAGCATTTCAAGGTATCCACCTGTCAATACATCATAAACTGAATGTTTCAGAAGACTCCAACGAGTCTCTTCTCTTGCATAGTCCTCTCAGGTGATATCAGAGTTTAGCAGTCGTCCTCATCAAGTGTCAGTATTCACGCTATCATTAGCAAACAACAACCCCTACTTTAGACACTTAGAAAATATTTCGAATCAAACTACTAAAACTGGCAGAACCGAGGTCAGGAAAAAGCAGCGTGGCAGCATCTGGAAATGTTGTTACCATCGTGCAGTTCTACCAGAAACTACTGATCTCTAACTACAATTTTTTAAATCATAGTTGGAAATCGAAGTTACCAGATGTTTCCCCTCAGTTTTGAGGAAATATACCCCAGAAATAGACAGAGAGCAGCCATAGCAAAGACATGTCCCTTCTCCCCACAATTTAATTTACTCATCTGTTACATGCAGAGATGCTCTGCAGCAGTGAAGGGTGCTAATCCATCACCTCCAAACCATGTGATACTCACGCTTGGGTCCAGAGGGATTACACAGACTGCAGACCAAAGGCAGAAAAAAAAGCACACAAACAAACTAGTGTATTTTGCACTAGAAACCAACTGTGCCCTGACCGTAATCCATTAGCCAAACCCACGAGGAAAACCTACAGGTCACAAAACATTTACCTTGCTGCCACCTTCCTCCTTTTGTTACAGGTTCGCGTTTTCCCAAAGTAGAAAAAAGGTGCATTCCTCTGGGAGTTACTGAAAGAAAGGTTCACTGAACATAGATAAAGATGATAATTTAATTATAATGGGTGCCCAGCCAGAATATAATGCCCTGTTCACAGCAAATTCCTGCTACCAGCAGTATGAACAGCACAGAAAAAAAACTGAGCATCTGAATTTGTCAAGGTACTCAAGGCTCACAGCTCAGATATCCATAATTCACCAATCAAAGGACAGGAACTCTTAATATTAATAATGAGTATCAGTTGGATAAGAATTTGTCATTTATTTGATTAAAAGGTTATCAACTATTAAGGAAAAGTGCTTAAACAGAAACAAAGTGTCAAGGCCAAGATTAACAAA
>JAUBOD010000070.1:1295153-1320806 GCA_032353885.1 Nothura maculosa
TGTTACCTAAGCTTGGATTAAGGGAGCTGCTCTTTATAAATTCTAACCCACGCTCTCTGCAGTTTGTATAATGAAACTTTTTCCTTTCTTTGGTAGTTACTTTGTCTCATTTCGAAGTTAACTAACATCAGAAGTGCTAGAGATAGATAATGCAGCTTATCTATACAAGATTTTTTGCCAAATGATGCCAAGATAAACTGTTGAATTTTTGCATGCTGATCCCTTCTTCCCTTTTCAGTAACTTTTCCTATAAATTTGCCTGCTAAGCCTCAGGGGTAGGAAGAATGTGTAACTAAGATGGATAGTTTTTTCAAATCTGAAGTCTGTGCTTTAAAATGTTTTAATTAGAATTATATATACCCCTTCAAGTGCAGCACACTAATGCTGCATGTGAGTGACCAGTGATTTGCGTACCTGCTTGTACATGCTGTGTTGTTACAGTAGTGGCCTGAGTGGTTCTGGTGCATAATTCATAACTTCATAAACCTTGGACTTTTCTCAAGGAATAAATTTTCCCAAATCCATCTCATAATTCTTACCTGGGAAACTCTGTTAATTTTCATAGTCTGAACAGTAATTCACAGCAAAATAGGCAACTCTTTAATACTTGACCGGGATTTATGATACACCATTACTTGGTTAAGTATTTTGTAAAGGTAATGAAGCCCTAGCAATATAATAGTAGGTATTTCTAAAGCCTCATTAAGCTTAATAAATATTCTACAGAACTTTTTCAAGTGTATTTCTAGTGTAACTGTTATCAGTAATTAGAAGTCAACTCCACTTGTCAGAAAGAGGAACTGGAAATGTTTAGTGTTTACATTATTCATTGATTCTGCCTGTGCAGTGTGAATCATCCATCCTCTCCTTGCCCTGCTCTGATGAGCAAATCCTCCTAACCGGCATTATAGCAGGAGCTACTGTGCATGTGTTGGGCATAGATGTGTTTCTGAAGTCCATAAATATTAGTAACGTAATTAGTAATCAGCTAGGGAGGCAGGTTGTTGAAGCAGGTACATCTTCTGGTGCAAATCTGCCTCTTTGTGGCAATGTCTGAATTGATGGCAAATAGTCTTTCTGCCTCTCTCTTTTTTTCCAGCAAATATCTTCACGCAGCAACCAAGTTACTTCAGTGACCTAGATGAAACTCTGCCCACTGTCCTCCAGGTACTGCTGTTCTGCTTGGCTTAGGGCTCAGATTCCATCTTGATGATGATTGGAATAGGTTAGGGGGAGGAAAGAAAAACATGTGGTCAGAGGTAGGGAGCAGGTCTTTGTTGCTCCTTATTTTATCTATTTAGTGCTAGTGGGGGTCAAGCAGCTTTGGAACCTTTAAACCTCTTGCTGATGGCTGATTATTGTCAGCCATTCTTGCTGCTTCTGACATTTCCTTCGTATTAATCTGGAGGATTTTTTTCTAGGCAATTCACACACAAAACAACTATTCATGTCTCATCCTGCAAAGGGGAAAACAACATAATAGAGACAATGGATGGCTAAGACCTGGCAAAGTCAAATGTCTGAGATTTTAATGCTGCAGGTTCTCAGGAGTAAATGAAACTTGGGAGTGATGTATTGTACAAATTACACCAGCACCTCTCCATTTCTAAGCTTTCATTTCTATGAGCAGTTCACATCTTCCCCGGTCTGGAAGGATTCACTTTTAACCTAATGGGAAATTGAGATGCCTTGACACCTGTGTGCCATAAAAATGTCATGTTTGGGTCCTCAAAAACTTCCCATATGCACAAATACAGGCAAAAAGTCTTTTCACCTCAAGAGGCATGCCGTATCACTTGTCTTTTTGAAAGTTCACATTCTGCTTCCTCTGCAATTGTTGAGGAACTGCTAGAGCTTAATATGTTGCATATTAATGATATTCATATATTAGTATTATTCTAGGATGCAAGGCTAAAGTTTGAAATGAATTACTGTTGGAGGGCAACAGAAATTCTGTTTGTGATCTACCATGTCAGAGCTGTCTACAGGCTCATGGTTTCTTTACAGTGTTTTTTGTTAACCACTGCAGAGAGATAGCAGTATCTCTCAAGTGTGTGTATGTGGTAGCTCAGAGAACACTCCGTATTACCGACCCATAAAAGTGTGTGTTTGCCCCATTAATGAAAGGGGAAGGTGCTGGTACAGGAGCCTGTGTGCACTGTGGATGAGTAACATTAACCCCAGGTACATGACATCAGTACTTTTAGCCACCCATCCATGTGGCAGTTGAGGAAGCCTTGGCAAATGTCCTAAGATGCAAGTGTAGAGTTGTTCTTAAGCTGATCCTACACCAAAGTTGGCCGGTAATCCTGAACCAGATTTATGCATCTTAGTCAAGAGCCATAGAATCTGTCCTGCTGATCTGAGAGGGGAAAGGCAGAAAGAGTTTTGGGAGCAGCTCAGAAGCTGTAGCTATCATGAGCTTCCCATTTTTTCCTTTACTCCCTAGGGCTGGTTGCATTGTGACTGGCCTCATCAGCGTTGGTAGCATTTACTGGCTCATTTTCTCATCTAGCTAAAGGTTTGGATTAGCCTGTGGTCTGTGTCTCAGCACCTCAGCCCAATGCAGCTGCACATGAGTTGCTTGCAGATTGCGTGTGGTTTCAGAAGCCTGGTATGACCCTTCCTGCTGTAGACTGCACCTTTCAGCTGGCACAACTATTCCCACACAACACAGTTGCATCTGGCTGAATGGAGTGATCAGAGTGTAGGATACTCCTACATTGCTCTATTATAGGATAAAACATGTTTGACTGCTTCCCCTATCATAACACTTCTACTCTTTTAATCTAGGTGTTCAACAATATCCTGCACAAATGTGGCTTGCAGTGTGAAGGAGCCTCTGCTGAGCCCCAGAAACTGGAGGAAAGAGTGAATGTGACTCCTGGGAACATGCCTCTCCAGGTAGAGCTGTCACTCAGTGCTCCATACTGCTTGTGGACTGAGCAGCCTGTGGCACAATAAGACCACAGAGAGTCATTCTGTCCCCAAATACTGATGTCTCATACAGCACATGGTTCCTTGTTATTGTTTCACTGTTTCTCATATGAACAGAATATCTTATGGAAGTCTTAAAATAATCCTTAAAATAATCGGAGATGATACTTTTTTCAGAGCTGTCTGTTTGACAGCCGTGGGCTTTATTTCAAATAACAAGGAGGTTTTGTGTGCTAGGTGCTGTATAAATGCATAATGAAAGGCTGACCCCATCTCGAGGAGCACAGGGTTTTCTACAGAATCTTAGTCTCATATGGACTGTACGTGGCAGTTTTTACAGCTACCCCAGAAACACATTTTACAGCAACATGGACTGCCAAAATCAACTCAACTCCTGCTATCCAGTGACTCCAGCTAGATGGAGAAGGATATTATAGGTAGAAGACTTATGGAGGGTAAACACTGCTGAAAAACTGGTCCTGCTGAGAGTTTTCTTTCACCAAATCTTTAATAAGAGTGAGCAGTTGTGTTTCTGTAAAACGCAGGTGCTGTCTCTCTGCCTCTGTACCTCCCAACATGCTTGTGGTTGATAGCAGACTCTTCCTGTAGTCAAGAAAAAAAAGACTTAAAGTCTAAATGGGAAAGGTGTGCTTGTTGGAGTGGATTTTTCTGTGTTGCTAGGAAAGCCAGTGCAACTTCTCTACACATTAACTGCTCTTTCTCTTTCAGGAACTGAAGGATATTGTACTCTACTTATGTGACACTTGCACGACACTCTGGGCATTTCTTGATGTCTTTCCGTTGGCTTGCCAGACCTTCCAAAAACATGACTTTTGCTACAGGTACCTCTCAGACTACACACCAAGCTTGTATTAATGATGTTGAAATACCACCTGTGCTGCTCTGTCCTGTTCCAGTGCTGAGAGATTTGGCAGATTAAGCATAAATAAAGACTGCTGGGCTCACTCTGGTGGGAGTGTGTGGACTCCCAGTGAATCAAATAATCTGATGTATAGATGCCTAAAATTCACCTTCGTTGTTCTTCTTTAGAGTGCCTAGAGCTCTATCTTTTTAAGAGCCAGCTAAATAGTACTCAGCTTTGGAAAGCTTGGAGGTTCCAACAGAGAAAAGTGGTGGACAAAGATGATTTCCTCATGTAGGACCTGAATCAAGGGGAGCAGAAAGTCTTTGATGGACTGTGACTCCCAAGAAAGCATTTGTTTGATATTACACCTAATTTTTTGAGTATTCTCAAAGTATTCTGAGCTTTGGCAAGAGTGAGCGGTGTCATCTTCCTGGTAGAAGGTGACAACCCAGCACTGTCACAACTTGTCTAGCTGGATTGCAGTGGCAGTGAGTCAGGATGGTCATAAGGACTCTTCTAGGAGCGTCTTTCTACAGTGGCTGCAAGTCCATCAGCATTTACCCTGTTTGCTCCAAGTATTTTAAGCCTTCAGCTCATTTTGCTCTATCAATCTCTATTAAAGATAACCTAAAGTGTTAATTTCTTGGCCTGGTTTCCCTCATTTTGTTTGCAGTGAACAAACCCTTGTTTTTCTTGCTTATGTTTCCAATCATGTTGCAAAGTTCTCAAGTCTTACAAGCTCCAAATGGTTTATACCACAGAATGAGTAATACTGCTCAAGGGTGTGCAGGTTTCTGGCCTCTTTGGAGCTTCTTGTCAGGTTGATTATTGAAAGAGCAGCAGCTTGGTGGAGTGCTGGTGGCTGCTTGCTTTGGCAAGCCACGCTGCTTGCATGCTTGCTTACTCACAGATGGAAAGACTCTGCTTTCAATTCTGTTGTTGATGTTAGGGGAAAAAAACAAAAAGCCCTGATCTCTCTGCACTGGGACAGCAGCAGCATTTTCATCACTCCTCAATATGGACTAACCACTGGGGCTTGGGAATGTGGGGAGGGAAAACAGAATTACATGTCATGTTTTTGGAGCCCAAATCTCTTGGCACTTGCTAATCTCTCTCCATAAGTGAAAGTGTGAACCAGTTTCTGCTACGTTGCCTCAAGGACACTCATTTAGCATGTTTGGCTCTGTGATGTGCACATAATGTTCCTAATGGAGCCTCTGCTCCTCGGTTCAACAGCCGTGGCTTTTGGGCAAAGAGCAGTAAAACAGTAGTTAGAGCATCTAGCTATGGATGGAGCAGGACCTGCTGTTGTTGTGTGAGAGCAAGTTTCCTACCATCTCCTAGTGCTTTGTGACTGGGTGGACAGGGTTAGTGTGGACTATCTGGCACATCAAATAGGAAATTGGACCAAATTGACATTTTTGCTTGTTTCTCCCTGACCCAATCCTATTAAAACATCTTAAGCTTTCTGTAAATTGAATACCTCCATCTAAATGCTTGCCTAAAGCAGAGCCAAATAGGATAAGATTTCCAGTGAAGTCTTACTCTTTCATATCCAATATTTTTAGTACAGCAAGATAGAACCTTGAGGATTTGGGAGGAAGAGGAGTGTCTCATGAAAGATTTGAGCATATCAGCTCTTTGCAGACGGGAGACTTGTGTTGGGGATGTTTCTCAGCTGGGCAGACTGTTCTGTTCAGTAGCATGATGCTTTTTAAATGCATTTCTTTGGCTACCACTTCAAAGACATGTGGATAGTTCCTTCAGAGCACTGCTCTTTGCCTATCACGTATTTGTTTGCTTGTGTTTCAGGGGCAAAATAACAAAACAGGTTAATGAGTAGTTAGTGAGGAGAATTTAACGAAATTAGCCATGTGAATTATTTTTAGCAAATTATTTTTGAAACCTCAGTTAACAGTTACTGTGTTGTTGTCCTTTTTTTTTGTTTGTTTGTTTTTAATACAGATTAGCTTCATTTTATGAATTGGCAATTCCTGAGCTGGAATCTGCAATTAAGAAGAGGCATTTTGAGGATAACAGGTGAAAATGTCTGAGAAGGCTTCTCTTTTCAATGACCATCTCCCAGGACTTAGCTATAAAAAAGCACCTCATACTGTCTTCCCCACCTCTGTAACCCTTCTACCCTTTTTATGCTGCTTCAAAGATCTCCAAAGAGGCAGCTTTTCCAATTCCCACAGAACTTTTTTGGGGGCAGTGGCTTGATGGGAGATAGATCTAAATCATAATGTAGTGCAAAAAGATCAGTGACATCTCTGTGAGGTCTCATGGCATTTTAAAGCACAGATGATGCTGATACAGATGAGATATTTGTCTAGCTGTCTGGTCAATTGGTGGCTGAGAGCAGCTTCATTTAGAGCATGGATTTTGCTTAATCCCTGCTTATGAAACATGTCTAATCTTTGATCCTTGCAGCAGTGAAACAATTCAGCTAATGAAATTCCTCCAGTAGAGGAGCAGAAAGGAGTGTTAGAGAGTCAGATTTCCTATGCTGATGCTAACAGTGATTTTGTTTGTTTTCAACTCGGAAGTGTGTTTGCTGACTTGTGGAGGAGAATTTCCCATTCCAGGAAGAAGATGATGGAAGTTTTTCACATCATTATAAACCAAATCTGTCTGCAGCCCATCTTAGAAAGCAGGTATTGGCACTCGAGCTCTGTTGTACTAGTCAATTACTTGATTGCCATCCAGGAGAAAATCGTTCCTTGTTTCCCAGATTTACTTGAGGAAATTAACAGTTACTGCTACTTGTTTTGGGATCATGTCCAAAGACTTTGTCTGAGATCAGAAAGCCATTTTCCTGGATAGCAGGGAAGAAGCTATTTCTGCCATGTTCTCTCTGGAGAGAGAAAAAGAATGGAGTAAAGTAAAGGGTAGATCCAGAAACTCATTCTCACATTGATGGGAGAGCTGAGGTTATTGTGACTATGATGCTTCCAACTTCTGAGAAAAGGCACTTCCCTAGTACTGGCCCATTGCAGAGGGAACTCTGTCCTGCTTCAGCTCTGTGACTTGATGCAGGAGAGGAGAGGTGCAGGTGCTGTAAAAAAGTGATTGCAATGGGAGTGTGCTTGGCATATATTCTTGCCAAGGTGAGCACATACTTCTTGGAGGTTTAGTGGTGTAATCCCAAAACATTTATTCCTGTGCAATTACAAAAGCTCTCCACACCCTTTTGTGCTTATTGCAAGTCTGAGGCATTGAACTGTAGTTTAGAAAGTCTGTCATAAGTTTTGGAAGCCTAACTGGGATAAGGCTTTAGATCTAGCTTACTGAAATGTTTATTGTAGCCATAATAGATTGTGCCCATTTGAGTCTTAGTTCCTTTGAAAGCTGAAACATGGCCCAAAATCTGATTTCAGGTGGGATTTTTCCTTAAATCATGAGTGTTACTAGTTTGGCTAGCAAGGCAGGATGTAGAGATTTTGCCACGTGGTAGGACTGTCACTGATTTTTTTCACTTTCTTGTTCCAATGTTTTTTATAGTTGTGAGAATATTCAGCCTTTTATTGAGGAATTTCTTCAGATCTTCACTTCAGTGCTTCAGGAAAGGAGGTGAGATTGGCTGAATGAGAGCTAAGGGGGAGGATCAGCTTGCCTTCCTCTTTCATTCTTTACAGCAGAATTGCCTGCGACATTATTACAAACATTATTACAAGGTGTTACGATGCACTTGGGAATTAGAATCGTTCTAATTGATTGGGAAAACTGCTGTAAGAAGATCTCAGGTTGTAGCAGAGCCTTTGTTGTAGCGCTGAGGACGGTGTTGTGTGATGCTGTAATATAATGATGATGTACTCACTTTTTAATCCAGCCTTGCATAGTGGAAGCTGGGGCTTTAGCTAGTCTAGCTAGCTTGACAAGTTTGACCATTGTTACTAATCTCTGCTTTTCAGCAGGGATGACCAGACCACAAAGGTACTGAGTACCAATGCTCGAAAGCGTAAATCATTTCCTGTATAACAGGATGCTGGATGATGGTTCATAATGTCATGAGGAGTATTAAAACTGGCTGTGGTGGGTTGGTGGGGAGTGCTGCAGTACAATGAGGGTAAAATCAGATATGACAATGTGTGCTGCCAAAGTTCAATATTGGGTATAGGAGGTAACATACTCCTGAGTTTGACTCATTAAGCTTGCTTCTGCCTTTTTAGATTTCTCCGTGACTATGATGAGCTGTTTCCTGTTGAAGATGATGTCTCTCTGCTCCAGCAAGCATCCTCCATCTTGTATCCTTTGCTGTCACCGGATTTATATCTTGGTATTGTGCAAACCTGGCTACTCTTAGACTCCTTTGCTCCTGTGGCACTTCCTCTGTTGCTGTCTGTGAGCTGCATGACAGGCAGCAGGTGATGGAAAGTGGTTTTTTTAGGGTGAAAAAAGGAATCAGGGGAGGTTGATGTAGACACAAGCTTGGGAATCACTGAAAACACAGGGCTGGTGCATGGTGAAATGTGAGTTTGTGCATGTCTAAAACATGAAAAATGTCCTTAATGTTACCTCTTAGAGATGAGACCAGGACAGCTTATATCCTCAAAGCAGTGGAAAGTGCATGGGAAGGAGAAGATAGGAAAAAAACACAAGGTGTTAAAGATCCAACAGCACCGGCAGCAGCATCTAATGCAGCGTCAGCAAAGGTGGAGAACAATTCTGAGGGCCTGGGAGAGCTTGGTGCTGCGTATGCATCAGAGGATGAGGTAAGAACAACTGTCTCTGTAGGACTAGGTTCTCTTCTCTCTGACGTCATATCTTGTGTGAAGAATGGTTTGCTTTGCATGGCTTTTGGGCTGAAGTAGAATTTCATCTCCCATCTTGCCTTTAGTAAGTGCCAGCGCAAGCCCATGTGCCTCATGAAATGAGAAACAAGCTACATCCTAATACACAGAAGAGTTGAGCTTGGAAGGGAGCTCTGAAGATCATATAGTCCAATCCCACTGCTCAAGCAGGGTCATCTAGAGCACATTGCTCGAGACAGTGTCCATGTGGGTGCTGAATATTTCCAAGGATGAGACTCCATAACCTCTGTGGGCAACATGTCCCAGTCACTCTCCAAGTAAAGAAGATTTACTCATGTTCAAAAGAGACTTCTGTGATCCAGATTGTGTCTGTTGCCACTCATCTTATTGCTAGGCACCATTAAAAAGAGTCTGGTCTTATTCTCTCTACACTCTCCCTACAGATACTTATGCACATTGAGAAGATCCCATCTCAACCTCCTCTTTTCCAGGCTTAACAGAGCAAATTCTTTTATCCTTTCCTCCTAAAAGATGCTCCAATCCCTTCCTGTTAGCCTTATGCTGGCCTTGCTCCAGTAGCTCCATGACTTTGGAGCCCTGCACTGTGGAGCCCCGCACTGGATGCAGCACTTAAAACGTGGCCTCGCAGAGATAAGCAGAGAGGGAGGGTCACTCCCTCAACCTCTTCCTACTGCATTCCAAGATACTATTGACCTGCTTGACCACAAGGACATGTTGCTGACTCATGGTCCACTTGTCCACCAGGTCCTTCTCCACAGAGCTACTTTCCAGCAGGTCAACCCCAACTTGCCCTGGGGTTATTGTGCATGGGGTTATTCCTCCCTATAATTGAGTTTGTTAAAGATCATGAAGTTCCTGTCTGCTCATTTTTCCAGCTTGTCCAAGTCCCTCCAAATTGCAGCACAGTCCTCTGATGGATCAGCCACTCCTCCTGGATTTGTATCATCAGCAGGACTGTGGAGGGTGTGCTCTGTCCCTTCACCCAGGTCAACTGAACAGTACTGACCCATGAGGGACACTGCTAGCCACAGGCCTCGTGCTATCATTTGTCCTGGTCCTGGATGCTGGTCCTGGCTTTGTCGTTGAGCAAAGTGCTTCCAATGCCCTTAACCTTGTTTCTTCCCTTTACTGTGATTTGTTCAGATATTGTCTCATCACTGCGGTGTGAAGCTGTGTGATACTTTTTAGATGCACAATCCAGATGTTAGTCGAGGAAGGGATTTTCCAGAGTATGCTGGCAGGCCCAGGAATAGACATAAGTAGGTGTACATCCAACTCTGTGTCATAAACCTTGCCTAGTCATGGACCACACAGTGGCTGAGGCTGGAAGGGAGAGATCATCTAGTCCAATCCCCCTGCTCAAGCAGGGACACCCAGAGCATGTGGCACAGGGTGGCATCCAGGTGGGTTTGGTGGAAGATCTGCAAAGACGACGACTCCACAGCCTCTCTGGGCAGCCTGTCCACGTGTTTTATCACTCTCACAGTAAAGAAATTCTTCCTTGTTCGGACATTAAGCTTCCTGTCTTTTAATTTATACCCATTACCTAAACAGCTTAGGCGATTTCTCCTCTGATTCCAATCCTTGTCTTCCCGCTTGCCTTGTGTGTAGCTGCCTTCCTTCAATTGCTCTCTCTGTCTTTCTCCAGTAATGCTACCAGTTCTCTTTGGTGTGTGTGTCTGTGTGTATAGTGTGCTGGTGCAGCGGCTGCCATCCCCACGGTGTCAGGAGTGGAGCTGGACTCGCTGATCTCTCAAGTAAAAGACCTGCTCCCTGACCTTGGCGAGGGCTTCATCCTGGCCTGCCTGGAGGAATATGGTTACAACGCGGAGCAAGTGATCAACAACATCCTGGAAGATAAGCTGGTACCATCGTTGGAGAAGCTGGAGCGAACGATGCAAAGGTGCGAGTCAGAGTATCTAGCACTACTCTGATGCCTTTTGATTTTTAGTTTGGAACTTATCGTTTAATGTTGTTCTTGTTGAAGATTATAAACTTGTAGAGCTCTGAGAGGTTGCATAGGAATTTTCTTGGGGTTGATAGCTGCCATGACAGCTTCTTATTACCATTAGTCACTAACCTACTACTCTCATTCTGTCCCTGCAGAGGATGGGAACACTCAGTGCTTCAGTACAACAGGGGCTAGGTTGTCTTTGTAACAGGGAAACACAAATGCTTTTGCCCATTAAACAGTCCAAAAAGACTAAAATCCCATCATAGAGACATTGACTTAGTCTAGTCAATAAAAGGTCTGCTCCAGAAGTTCTTTTGCAGCAGTAGACGAGGTCATGGATGTTAACATCCCAGCTGTCCTGCAGGAACCGGCGTCTTCAAAGAGGTTAATTAAGTTGGAATTCAACCTGCAGGGCAAAATGTGGTATTTGAAGAACTTCTCTTTTCCAGTTGATGTCACATTGGGAAGCAATTGGAAATGGCAATCTAGACCCACTTTTATCTGCCTCTTGACAAAATTGCCAGACTTGGGCTTACTTTTGTGTTATGTGGAGAATTGTAGCTGGCAGAGGAGCTGGGTTGTTGTGGTTGGCAGCAGCTGATAGCACGTGCTGGTAGTACAGCAGCAGGTCCTGACCGAGTGTCAGGATGTGAATATGCTGTTTGTTCATGTTTCGTGGGAGAATGGACAGACTGTCTCATGGTTACACTAAAAAGGAAAGTATCTTTATCACAAGAGTGATACTGTAAATAAATAATCTTGGTTTTTGCAACAGCCTTAATGCTTTTGACCAAAACTGCTGACTTTGGCACAAAAGATGAGATGTGCTTTTGGAAGATGCTTTTTTCATTTTGCTTTTTGGTTATTTTGTTTCCTCAGCTAGGACTGCAGAGCCAGCAGTTACAGAATATAGGGCTGGATTTTTTTTCCTCTCTTGCCACGTTGCTTCTTGAAACAAAAGGTTCAGGAGCAAAGGCAGAATTCTGATTACTGCTGATTTTACAAGTGAGCACAACAGCTTTTTCAGATGCCCAGCTGAGCTAACGGCACCAACAAAATGAATGTAATGATAATGATCCCCTGACTTGTATAAATTGAACAAATGTAACCTGCAACTCTGAGGCAGAAGGAACCATAAGGAGATAAATATCCTGAAATCAACAGCAGCAAATTATTGATTTTTTTTTCCAGCATGTAATTCATCATATTTAGTGTAGTCTTTACTGAGTCACTGTCGTGAGACCAGACGTTCTGTTGAGTTGTCTAGGTTCCTAGTTTATTTTTTTCACTCTTAAATGAACAGGGAGATTTTCTTCCAACTTTCTGTACATTGCTTTAGTTTTCCCACAAAGATGCACAGCAAAGATGGTGGCTTATTGTTTGTCTCAGACTAGTGCCATGTGGTGAACGCTGCAATCCCTTCATTTCCAATCTGTGACAGCACCAAGAGCGTCTCAGCAAGCTGAGGATGACTGCGACATGGACCCAGATAAACTGAGATCTTAAGGAGAAGACTTGGTCTTCCTCTGCTTCCCTGCTGATTTTTTCATTCTCTCTCTCTCTCCTTTTTAATTACAGACAGCCAAAGCCGGATCCTACTCCTCTAGTGACTTCTCGCTGTAATGTTTTCCAGAATGATGAGTTTGATGTTTTCAGTAGGGATTCAGTGGATGTTTCTCGGATACAGAAAGGCAAGCGGTAAGTATTTCCCACCCTTATTTAACCCTGTCGAGAGGAAAAAATATCAATGAACGTGCAAATTTACTTCTGTCACAAGCTTCCTGTTACAAGGTTTCTGTGGGATATTTTTATGGCAGGAGCTAAGGTTTACTAAAGACATTTCCTACATGTTTTTTTTTCTGGGAAAGTAGGTGGGTTTATTTTTTCCAAATGATGTTTCCTCTGTATGTGCTGGAGACTGCTCTGCCAACTTCATTTGTAATGGCTGGCTGTTGCTCTTCATGTTAAATTTATACTGAAAAGCAACTATCTCTGCTCCCTGTGCTGGGCTGGAGGACCTTGTTTCACCTGCTCCCATGGCCTTGCTGGGGTGGCTGCCTCCAGGGAGGTTTTGTCACCTTCTCCATTCATTGAGAAACCCACCATCATCTCTTCTCTTGTACTGTTACTTGACCTCTTAGGATTATCCTCCCATTAATGCTGCTGTTCTTGGTGTAGTTTGGCCTCCCTTGGGCTATGTCTCCATTTCGAAACAGTTTTTTACATGGGGAAAGCTCTCGCTGCAGGACTACAAACACTTTAACGTTTTGGGGAGATTTTTAAACACATGAAGGTAAGTAACTGGAACCAGCCCTGTAATCCTTTGCCCAAGGCTGATTATATCAAAGCAAAAGCTGTAGCTTACTTGTTCTCTCTAGCATTTAATGCTCGAAGCTCCATAAATGTGAAATGTGTTTTTCAGCATTATAAGTGTAACTTCCTCTGTAGTTCTTGTTTTACAAGCAAAAATACTGATGTTTTACCCAAGCTTCTCAATACTAGCGTTCTCTTAGCCTAGTTCCAGACCTGCATTGGATTCAAAATGTAACTGCTGTTCCCTGCTATCATCTCTCTTAAAATCTCTTCTCTCCAAATTGTGCTTGTGATTAAAATAATGTTCCTGCTAAGCAGGATGTTGCAGTAATGGTTAAGGAGCTGGGTCGAGCTGAGTCCATACAGATAGAAATGGTTTGAGGCAGGGCTGGTTCACATGGAGAAAGCCACCCCGGCAAGAGAAGAAGAAGCAGCACCCAGAAACGAATGTAATGGGATACACATGGTTCTGTGCCAGTCCTGAAAAGTGATCGGTGCTGCCTCTGCTCATCCAGCTAGAATCACTAGCTAAACCTGGCTCCTGCAGTTGGAGCGTGTCCTCAGTGCCGTGGGACTGGAATTAGCGCCTGCTTCTCCTGGAATCGGTGCCTCACTCACTTCTTTGTGGGACCTCTGCAGTCACCAGGCAGTCTCAGCAGGAAATAATTATCAAGTGTTTAGTTCTGTCTCGTGCTTAATACCAACAAAAGATGTTATCCTGTATGTGTGAACTAACCACATGTTTTTTAGGGCCCATTTTGCAGCTAAATTCAGACTCATAACAATGAGTCATGGAAGAAAAGGAAAGCAAATATATCTATCATGTTATCTTGGTCAGCAATACTTAGTAAAAATCAGCCTCCTTGGCTTGTTTTTCCAGGGCTTGCTGCTGTGTCACCTAAGTCTGATAATCCTTAGTTCTCTGAGCATCCAGATGCTTCCTCTGATAACATTCAGATCTCAAGCAGATCATTGATACTTGTTTCTCCTAGACTTGGAGAGCTGCAGGATATCCTGGGAAGAGTTGGAAGTGAAATTCCCATCCTTTCTTTAAGCTTTCCCAGGATATCCTGGGAAGGGTTGGAAGTGAAATTCCCATCTTTGCTTTAAGCTTTCCTGATTGATGAGCATTGGAGTTTCACAAACCTTGTATGTGATGTAGAATGTATTTGGCTCATCTGAAAGATGGAGAGTTTATGCTTGTGCAGCTTGAGACAGAGCAGTTTTTGAGGCATGGTTGTGTTTGAATACCTCTGTCAAAATTCTATTTCTTGGCATTTGCTCTCCAAAATAGCTACAGCTTCCTTGCCTCCTCAGTGTTTTACAGATTGCATTTAAGGGTTGTACGTGCAGCGCATCAAGACAAGCCGGATCAGAAGCACGAGTCTACTCTTTGTTCTGTTCTCATTTTTCATCTTGCTTATTCAACTCCTTCCTTGCCACACGAGCAGTTTTTGGCTCTCCCTCTCCACATTCGTGTTTTGCATCTCACATTTCTGAAGTACATTTGTTTTTCTTGTTGCCTCTGCTGGAGCGCACGTGTCCGTGCGGCACCTGCTCGGATGCAGTCCCGCGCCCTCCTTTGCAGCTCCGCGTGCTGCTGCAGTGAGACAGTTCTGCAGCACGGTCTTAGAGGGCAACCTGGGCCTTGAAGAGCCACCTCAGGGATGGGAGTCCTAGCCCTAACTCGCCTTTCGAGATTCATGGGCCTTTTGATGTTATCTGGAGCTTGGCCAAACTTCAGCCTCAATGTAATTGTGTTTTGGCCTCTTGTAAAACCTTCCTTTCTGTCTCCATCTACAGTTCCTGTTATGTGCTGCATAATCTTGCTGGGCTTCTGTTTAAAACCTGCTCTGCTCCATGCCAGAGTGACTGTTTTTAGTAGGCAGAGAAACATTTACACCTCAGGTATGTGGGGGGAATAGGCTTAGATGGTGCTTACAGAATTTGAGATGGTGCTTCTGTTGCTTCAGCTTTCACTTACTAACAGGAGAAACACATATAAATATGGAAGATCTTGACACTGCCTTTCTATTTCTGCCCCTCCCTTTGCATGCCATGTATACAGGAGGGAGAAGGACACGACCAGGAGTCTGCTCAATGACAAGCGCCTGATTGCAGAGCAGAAGGAGCGCTACAGTCATTACAGTGTGATCGTGGAGGAGGTTCCTGTGCAGCAAGGAGAAACCCAGCTCTACAGGGAGGACTATGAGGACGAGTACGATGACACTTACGATGGAAACCAAGTGGGGGCAAATGATGCTGACTCGGATGATGAGCTGATTAGCAGGAGGTAGGTGTCATGTCCTCAACACACGGGAAAATGATGGGAGCTCCCATCTAGAGTTACCTCGTTTGCCCAGACCTATTCAACATTGGATTTCGTTCTGCTTCTCAGTGAGGATGTGGATGCTCCAAACCATCCTTTTTCTTCTGTCACTATTTTTTTCCTAACATGCAGAGAAGGAGGTTTGGATTTCCTGCTCCCTGGTCCATAGGGAATTTTGCTATGGCATGCAAGCAGGAGGTTCTTGGTCTTCCACTTTCTTTGCCTGTGAGACTTGGCTGTTACCTCAGTTCAGTGTCCAGCTCTAAAGAGAGACTTTGTGCTGAAATTTGCACACTGCAGTGCTTCTGCCTGGAGGATATTTATCTTCCAGCAGAGGAAAACAAGCTATTTTGAATAATCAGACTTGCATGTGACTGGACAGTGTAAAATAGAATAACTGGTTAGTAAGAAAAACTTTAATTTTGCAAAGTGTGTGATCAGACTATTATATCTTGCCAATCCCATCTGTCCTGTCCTGGGGAGGCCTGTCCCTGATGACCAGTTGGTGATGCCCTGTGCGTGCTCCCCAGAACAACTGGCAGTAGGTGGCACTTAACATCCAGGGAGCCAAGGGTTAGTTAGTAATGGGACTCACAGAATATTTATTTTGGAATTATGACCCAGAGATAGAAAGCCATCGCTTAAAAGCTGGTTTAGCATCTCTGAGAGCGACCTTCTAAATTCTATTGTGATTTATAAGAGCACTTTCAGGAAGCAGGAATTGTAAATTACTGTAAAGATGTCACCATTTCTAGCCTTAAGTCAAAATGCATCTGTGGGTGTTTCCTTTGCTCTTTTTTCCTCCTTCCCTCTTTTCTCCCTGTAAATTGTGGTGAGATTTTTGCATATAAATAGTCTTTTTGTATGTGTGGTTTAATAGTGTGGCACTTGGATCCTTCCCTCTTTCGCCTGCACAAAGGTGCTCAGTGCCATCTGCCTTCGGGAGAAGCAGTAGGATAAAGTTAATGTCACAGCTGAAAATGAGACCTATAGGTCTGAGGGAAGCAGCGACTCTTCTGATTTTACATTTTTTTAAAGATAGTGGAATGATGGATCAAAATCCCCAAAAAATCTCCAACAAAAACAAAACAAAGAACAATTCCCCAACCCTTCTGCACCACACACATTTAAGAAGAACTATAGGGATATTGGTTTATTTATTTTTCCTCCAGGCCCTTTACAGTGCTCTGCACAATCAAGGTGAATCAAAGTTTGACTGACTTCCCTAAGTACTCCCTCCCTGATGAAACTGGGGTCCACAGATAACTATTGACCAGTTCCAGTTGGGTTTCTGGCTGCATTTAAGTTTGAGAGTGGGGGTTTGTGCTATAGATGCTCCCTGGCTGGTGAGCTAAAGCCTAGCAAAGTAAAGCCTAGCAATGAGAAGGACACACTGTTTAGCAAAATGCTTGCAGGTGTCATCTCTTCATCATTCACTCTTCCAACTTTCAATGATCATATCTAAATTTTCAGGCCATTCACGACTCCTCAAGTCTTGAGACCCAAAGGACAGGAGGACGGACAAGATGAAGAAGAGGAGGAAGATGAAGAAGAGGATGAAGCTGAAAAGGAAAGAGCTAAGGTGACATGAAAGGGTGTGATTAGAGTTGCATTAAGATTTCTGATAACTTGTTTCACCTGTTAAGTGTCTTCCACAATGCATAAAGGAGGTTTCCTCCTGCAAAGCACAAGCATTTTAACATTAACACGGACACTGAGTTGGTTTTCAGAGTGACTAGTTACTTTTGCACTAGGCTGGGCTGTGAAATGTCCCGTCTACAACTACCCACTGCCTTCTAAGTTAGCCCTGCAGAAGTGATGAAACCCTTTGGAGAGGTTTACATCTCTCTATCTCTCTCTACATAGTCATAAGTCTTCAGTTGTCATGGGTAGGCTGGAAATACAGTAACGCTGATAGTGTTGCTGCGGGATGTGGGAAGAAGTCCCACTCTAATTTTCTGTCAGGTTTTGCATTTAAAGCCTCAGATATCAATCCTGCTGGCTCTACCAGAGCAGATGAATGAGCTCTGCATGACACAACAGACTTGCCCTTGCTCTAGCCCTTAATGCTGATGAATTCACTACAGCACTGATGTTTTCTCTTTCCTCCCATTACAGGACCATTTTGTGCAGGACCCAGCCCTTCTGAGGGAGAGAGCTGAAGCCAGGCGGCAGGCGTACCTGGCCAGGAAGGGGTAAGTTAGGAACTTCCTCTGTTGGATGAAACCTTGGCTCTGCTGTAGCTAATAAGTGGCTTGCTAGCAACTTCAATGCATGTGGATTGACTAGGGAGCTCACTGCATGTGCTGGCTGCTGCTGTTCAGCTGCTGTAGAAAGCTCCTGCCTCAGGGATGATGAGCTGCATGGCTGAACTCCCCCCATGCTTTTCCCCCCAACCAGGCTCTCTATTTTGTTCCCAAATTGTGCAGTGTGCCTGTTCTGATATCTCATTTATCCCCCGTACTCCAGGCACAAGCATGACAGCTCAGCCGTTGTTGGGAACGTGAAGGGACACGGGCAGAACCGGGAAACGGTGCAGGAACGAAGGAAGAAGGAAGCAAACAAAAGCACTAGAGCTAATCACAACCGGCGAGTCATGGCTGACAGAAAGCGGAATAAAGGCATGATTCCATCCTGAAAGCCTCTTGCCCCACGTGTT
This sequence comes from Nothura maculosa, assembly GCA_032353885.1. NCBI lineage: Eukaryota > Metazoa > Chordata > Aves > Tinamiformes > Tinamidae > Nothura > Nothura maculosa. The sequence goes on from JAUBOD010000070.1 coordinate 1,312,986, forward strand.
GAGGCTTCCCCAGCCCTTGGCAGAGGAGGGGTGGTTGTCCTGCCTTCCTCTTGCCTCTCCTTGGGGGCCTGGGTGCTGTGGTTCAATTCCTGCCACTTCATCTTGCTGCCAACTGCCCACTCGGGGGGAGGGCTGCCCCTTCGTGAAAACTGCCCCCCAGGTAGGTTGGCTGCTGCTAAGCTGATAGATGGGAACACACGTGCCAGTGGGCCACACCTGGGCTGCCTTGGACAGGCTACACAAGCCGTACGTTTCCTTTTTTACTATTTATAATTCTGAGAACTTTATTTTCTTACCGGCTCTTCGTGCCCTCACTAACTGCAAGGGGACTTCCAGGCCAGCAGCTTCCAACTCTTCTAAGCACATTAGCTGCAGAGAGGCTTCCCTGGAACAGCCCTGGCAGCTCCCTGCTCTGCTGAAATGCCTTATCCTGCAGGAAAGCCTGAAGGAAAACGCTTGGGCTATTGCAGCTGCTCATGCACACTTGGGAGTTCAAAGTGAATATGAATGTATCATAAATTTCTGTCTCTTAAGTGAGGTGTGTGAAAACAGAACATGCCAATAAATGATTTAAATCTTTTAGTTGGTATTTGAGGCTCTTGCAAACTGCAGGGATCGTAAAGCTCGAGGAATCTTAACCAGCCCTTTAATGTGCTGTGTAGCTGCAGGCAGTGAACTTCACTTGCTGTTTGGTGTCGGTTCAGTGAAATGAGATTTAGCCACAGCCACTGAGGCTACAGATACTTGAAAATTGGCATTAAGGTGTCCTAAGCAAGATGACAGAAGTATGGAAATGAGAGATGAAGGCAGCAGGATTGGAGTCTGTAGGGAGCTGCCTCCTCAATAACTGCTTGTCACACTTGGTGAAGCAGAACTGCCCTGATCATCATGTTTGTGTGTTGTGAAGGCAGGGAGCTAATAGCACATAACAGTTTGCTGCTGCTGCTGCAGGGACTTCTCTTGAGGACCATCTTTGTTAGAAGTCACTCCCTGCATACTGAGACACCATTTATTGAGTTTACTTTGTAGCCTATTTGTAAAGGTGCTCAAAGGCCACTACAATAGCAGCTCTGCGGTGACAAGAGACTGGCTGCAGGTGGCAAAATGACTCAATTCACTCTTGTCACAGAGTATCAGCATGTTTTTAACGGTAAATGGGCTCTGGCCAATTCTCCCCCTTCCCTGTGTGTTTTTCTAGTACTGATGCATAAAGTAGAGCTGCCTGGGGCTGTCATCCCTGAGCTACACCGATTAGCACCGTGTTTCACAGCACAAAACCTCTTCTTTTGCAGTCAGTCGCGCTCCTTTCCCCTTCTCAAGTGCTGTGGAAGGAGCTTTTGTATGGAGCTTTGGGGGGCACTTATCCTGCTGTCTTGGTGGCTCTGCCAGGGGTTTCACTGCCAAACACAGTGGTGCTGGAGCTGTTGTGAGGAGTGCAGGAACTGCTGCCTTGGGTGTGCTGCAAGCACAAGCTGTCACTGCACGCAGTGCTGTCCAACCTGCCAAGGCCAAGCCAAAAGGGGAGTGCATTTACCCCTCATCCAAATCTACTCCCAAAGGAAATTACTCCCTACTTCTGGATATTACTCCAGGATAACTCCCTAGTCTTTTGTAGCTCCTATTCTCTGAACTAAGAGCTTCATTTATTCAATGTCAATTTCATTTATTCCCAGCTGCAATGCTGCCCTCCCTCCTCCTAATGCTGCATTCATGTTTGGTTCTTCTGAGAAGCTGCAAATCTACCAACCTGCTCAGCACAGTGTGAAGCTGTCAGCACTGCAGCCCATGCTCCCTGTAGAGCAGGGTCCTAGAGCATGGGAGATTATTCCAAGGAAGTTTAAATGCTTCCTCCTAAGTGTTGCCATAAAAGCACAGCTGGGACTGTGAAGGCAGCTCGTGTTTTGCTTAAAAAAAACAAGCACAGTGTTTTCAGCCCTCTTGATGTCCAAAGAGTAAATATTTTGCTCTTCAGAGCCCTAGCTCCAAAACCAATTAAGTTGCTGCTTTCGTTATCACAGGTTGTAACCTGCCCTGCCTCATCTCTTGCTAATGCTCATTTGTCACTAGCAACAAGGTAGGAAGAAATGTAACTTCTTCTGTGCAAAGCACAATCAAGATCAGAGGAAACTGCATGAGTCTCTCAGCCAAATCTTTATACAGCCACCCAAAGGCCTCAAGTGATTCTGTTTTAATAGTCTCATTACCTAAAACAGAATTTTAATAGCGTTGCCTGGCAAAGAAAAAGGTGTGAAATAACCACAGGAAAGAGGAGGGCTGGAACAGTGAAATCAAGTTCATTAAGTAATCCTTATTACCTGGTGTACTTGGTGAGAATCCTGGTGTATTCTCAGCCACTCTGCTTTGAGCAGAAAGGGCTGGGACGGGCTTGGAGGGAAGCCTGGTGAAAGTCGAGGCCAGCAAGACCAAGAAGGCACCAAGATACAACGAGAGAGGGGAAGGATCTATATCCTGCTTCATGAAGTTCCAGACAGAAGGAAAATCACATCTCCTGAGCACCACTCAGCTCAACCTCAACTCAGCTGCTTGCCAGGCAGAGCCCAGGGTGCTGTCAGCAGCCTGCAGTGCATTTAAAGTCTTTGACGCTGTCCTGCAAATAAGGTTTAGGTCCAGCTTTAAACACTCATTCTTTGTCTCCTATATATACAAGCAGAGCAAAGGAAAGTCAGAGGAACAGATAAACATGAGACACAGGCTGAGAATTTATTTTTAAAGAGCAAAAAGTTTCAAAGCAGCAGCAGAACTCCTCGAGTCCATCTCGTTCCCATAGCAGTGGGTGGCCGATACGCTCTGGCGTGGAGCTCTTCAGGTCAGGACACGTTTCCAGGCTGCATTCCTGGGCTCAGGAGGTCCTGTCCTTCTCTGCAGCCTCTCCGACCACCCCAGGACACATCCTGCTGCTGCGTGTTTCAGTTTTCATCCGTCTCATACTTGTGCTTGATGTGTTTCCACAGTTTCTGTACACCAAGACAAACAAAAAACAGCCAGTCATCTCTGCCAGTTGTCCTGGGATAAAATACACTTTACAAATATAAGTATTCACACCAAACAGATGTCAATTATAGGAGAAGCAGAAAAGAGAGCTGTGTCAAAATACATCCCTAAATTCCACTAGTGCAAATGACACCTTAAGAACAGGTATTCATTTTCTTTACTGTCACTGAGTGGTCACTGTTTTTACTATGACTTTTACTCTGTTGCACAGCAGCCAAGGGCTTTCAGGAGGAACAGCTACTCTAGCTGAGATCCATAAACCTGTTCTTTGCTCGCAAAGCTGTTAGGGCAGAACAGAACTGATCTTTCTCCCACAGCCTTCACTCCTCCCTCCATCCTCCTACCCTTCCTTGGGGGCTCTGTTCCACCTGCTGTGCCCGAGTTTCCCACCCTGTTGTTACCAACCTTGATGAAGCACCTGGATGGAGTCCTCCACAGGGACAGGGCTGCCAGGAATAAATGCAGAGGAAAACCACCACCCTTCCACCTCCCCAATTCTCAATGCTCTCTTTTGCTACAAGGCAGAGGTTATTACATTATCCCAGCTGCTTCAGTCTCCCGTTCAGACTAAGAGGCATTTGGACCCCAAGAAGCGCAGGCTGAGCACCAGATTCCCTATTCAGATTCCAAAACCTGCAGCAAGGAGGGACTAGGACTGCTGTGCAACCTCCCACCTTCCACTTCGCTGTGGACAACCCTTTAGGTATTCAAAATACATATATTTTCCCTCTATAATTTAATTTCGATCATCTAGTTAAAAAATACTAATAATAATGTTAATTAATTTTAAAAAAAGGTTTTTTTTCCCCCTTTCACAGTTGGCCCAAGAACCGCGGCGCTCCCTGCCTCACTCGGGCCGCGGGCCCGCCTGACCTTGAGGCCGCCGCGCAGGCCGCGCCGCCCTTACCCCTTCGTTGAGGCGCTCGAAGAGGGCGTCGGCGCCCTGGTCGAAGACGCGCTCGAAGACGACGGCGCCCAGCACGATGCTGAGCGCGAACGTGGAGGTGCGGCGGAACAGCGCGCCGTACGCCCGCGCCAGCGCCACCATCTTGCCTCGCCGCCGCCGCCCCGGCGCCTGCGCACACGCCGCGGGATGTCCGAGACCGGCGCTGCGCATGCGCGCTGCCGCCCAGCCCTCGCGCGGGGCGCGCCGGGAGATGTAGGCGCCCGCTCCGCCCGCACTGAGGGGCTGTTGGGAGATGTAGGCGCCCGCCCTGGGGGCTGCTGGGAGATGTAGGCGCCCGCCCTGGGGGCTGCTGGGAGATGTAGGCGCCGCTGCGCCCGGCGGCAGGTGAGTGCGCGGGTTGTGGCAGCCGGTGCTCGGCGCGGCCCTGTGGGCCCCTGTGGGCTCCGCTGGGCTCGGCCCTTGCGGAGCAGCGAGCGGAGGGGCGGCAGCCCGGCCCGGGGGCGGGAGCCGGCGCCTCGCGGCGTGGTGCGGCCCTGCGCTCCCCCGGGTGCCTCTTTCTCGCCGTTTCCTGAGGTAAAACGAGCCGCGTTACCTCGAGCGGCTGCTGCAGCCGGTGGGGAGCGTCGCCCGGGCCCCGGCGGAGCCGAGGCCTTCCCGAGGCTTTGGGGAAGCGGGAAGGGCTGGTGTGGCAGGGAGCAGCGTGGGGTGTGGGCACTGGTGCTCCTTGAAGCCCGTGGGAGCCGAGCAGAGGCCACGGAGCAGAGGCCATGGAGCAGGATGCAGTGGTGCTGAAGGGAAAGAGACCCCATCGTCACTCCCTGTCCTCCTTTGCCTTGTCCTTGGCCAGGGTAGAGTCACCCACTGCCCACATGATCCACGTTTTCCTAGGAAAGGGATCCAAGGGTGCTAGGAACCAGGGCTCAGGAGGGGACAAGTGTCCCACCTTGGAGTCCCACTCCACCTTGGAGTCTCCCTTCAGCATCACTCTTGTTAACCCAATAACCACATCGAGCAGCTCCTTAGCCTAGGCTGCTGCTTCACTTCTCCGGGCTCCTCAGGGTGTGTTTTCTTGCTGTCCACTCATCTCTCTTTATTCGCTCGTGTTGGAGTCTCCGCATGCAGCTGCTGCCGTGATTTCCAGAGCCACAAGCACGGGTGGAAGCTCTGTGAGGTTGCATTGGAGCAGGGGGTGGGTTGATATTTGTCCCAAATATTGTCCCAAATCAAGCATGTGGCTCCAAGGTGGTGTGGGACACAGTGGAGATCGGAGCCAGGCCCTCTGTCGTTGCAACAGCACCTCCTATTTCCTTGCTTGTTCCCACAGGGATATGAGCACGTGGAAATTGGCAGCTGAGGATCCGAGCCTGACGCTCGGATTTGATTAACTTCACATCTGTCTGGATGTCCAAAGTGGCTGGAAGGGCCCCACGCCTGGGCCAAAAGGCAGCAGGAAATTGAGGTCAAGGCTCCAAAGCAATTTTCGGAGTTCAGCACAGAGAAAATCAGTTAGATCCAGACTAAATCAAGTCTGCTGGATGCCCTTTCCTGGGTCACCTTCTTCCCTCTCCTTGCATTCCTGTCCTGATCATAAGGAAATCAATGAAAAGACCCTTGGGGAATCGTAGAGAAAAGCTGCAGCAAGTAGAGCAGAGTGTGGAATATTTTGGCCATTATTTAAGAAGAGAAAATGTAAGGATATGTGTATGAAATCCTGCCTTGAGTTGTATCAAGCGTAAGTAGAACACCTGCCAGACACATTAAAACATGGTGTTACTTTAAAAAGATTGCTCCAAAAGACTTGAATTGAAGCATTTATATATATATAATATACACACACATATATGTGTGTATACATATATATAGTTTTAAGCATCGAGGTAGAAGGACAAAACCCCGAGTTTTGTGTTTGACTCTGTGCCGAAGGACTTTGGAGCTGGCACAAAGCCTGTTTGAAATCATTTCTGGCTGCATGTGGGACCAGGAGCCTGTTTGCCTGAATTCAATTGCAAATTAGGGTCTAAAAATGTTAAAAGGAAATGGCCAAGCTAAAACAGTTCTTCATAAAGCAGCTACACTTACTTTATTTCATAATGACTGAGATGGATTTAATTAAAAAGAAATCTCTGGTTTTAACGGAATAACACTCTCTGCTTACTGTTTTAGCCATTGGGGAAAATGGAAATGGGTTAGTCAGGACTGCTTAGAAACAGTGTTTATTCCTGTGTGTGAATTTGGTGAAAAAAAATGCCCTAGATTGCGGATACTACAGAGAGTTGGTAGAATCCAGCCAAAATAATCTATGCAACTGAATTCTTTTAAAAAAAATTGAAATAAATAATGTAATTTTTCTGAGAGGGATTTCTGGGAGAATCTGATGCTCCTCTAATTGCTTTTTTTGTTTGTTTACTTATTTATTTTTATTCCATTCATCCTCTGCAATTGCCTTGAGAATTTGGGAGGAAGACCCTCCCGGAGGTGGGATCTGAGTGCCTCAAATCCACAGGAATTCCCTGTCGTTGGGGAGGAAAGGGTGACCGGCTTCCACAATCCCCAGCATCAGAAACGATGATGGTGGAAGTTGGAAATGTGGATTTGGAGCCTGGCTGCCGCTCCTGTTTGCAGACAATTCCCACTGAGGCCTGTGGAAACTCATTGGGTGGGGGGGAGGCTACTGCAGAATCTCATTTATTTTCCTGATTCACCGCAGCTGCTCCTGTGGAGATGGAGCGCAGGAATCAGGAGCTGAAATGAGGAGCTTTTATTTCATCAGCAGCTTCTCAGGAGACCACGACATAAGATGTGAGAGGGATTTTGCCATACTTAAAAGCCAAAGCAAAGCCTTCCCATGGCCCTGCGTGCTGGAGGCAGAGGCTAACAGTGTCCCTGCGGATCCGGCAGTGTGTGTTGTCTACCAACCTGCAGCAGGGCAGCTTCAAATCAGCTACAAATCTCAGGGATGGGAGGAAATTGTGGGGTGAATGTGGAGCCGTGGGTGGTTTTAACTTCAGGGGCCGGAGAAGCAGAATTTCAGACTCAGAGCTGATTTCTGGTCATTCAAAAACACATTTTCCAAGCAGGGGGCAGATGTAGCTGCCTTTCTAGGTAAAGGAATTTGCCTGCCAATAGTCTCTGCAGGGAGATAGTGGCTGTTGAGCACCACTAAGTAACCTGGTGTTTCACCAGAGGACAAACAGAGAACATTAAAAGCAATGACCTTAAATTCAGTTGAGTTTCTCTGCCTTCGGTCTGAGGATTTGTGAGATGGTTCAGAAGACTGGAGAGCATTTCTGGGCAGGGTGCTGTGGCCAATGGGAATGGCAGCAGCTGCATTAACAGGTAGCATGAGGCCAGAGAGATTCCCAGGACGCTGATGTTGCCACAGGAGTTGGAAGGAAAGCAGCTTGGTGCTGCTGTGCCAGGAGGTGCCACGTGGATGGCTAACAAAGAGCTTGGCAGTTAGGCTCAGCTCTAGGGATTGCTGCTGCTGGATTGCCCCTTCCTGCTGATACTGAGGAATCTTTAGGTAGAGTGTGATTGATTCTGACTTGATTTATTTATAAAATCTTTCTTTCTTGTGCTGCTCTCCATGCCATTTTTTAAATCCGCTTGTCTGTCAAGGTGTCTAAAACTGGAGAATTGCTTTGGGAGTTTATCGAGTCCATCCACTTTTGACATTTATAAGCCATTTATACCGTTATATCACAAGGGAGAGAACTTGCCACTACCTGGGGAAAGCTTCTTCATGGCACCTCTAGCAAGAGCAGTCCACGGGATGAGGGTTTATTTCTTTGAGGAGCTCCTGAGTTCCTTCCTTATCTTGCAGAGATGGATGCAGGGGGTGGATTTTCTTCCCCTTGCAGGCAGCCTGGGGCAATTGGATTTAAGCAGGACTAATTTCCTTA
>JAUBOD010000070.1:1329600-1339809 GCA_032353885.1 Nothura maculosa
GAAGATGAAGGGATGCGGGAAACCCAGTTCTGTCTTCTCTGGCAGCACCTAGTGGAAAGGATTCAAGCCGGTGTGGATAAAACTCTTGGAATCACCGTGCCAAGTAGAGAAGCCGCTGCTGCGGGTAACAAGCTGCAGATTGTGAGCAGATCCAAGAATCTGCTGCTGCCTTGCAGGGAGTTTCTCCCGGTGGATCTGGCAGTGATGGCAGGTGGGAGGTGCTGTCCCCGTGCAGCTCTGGGTGCGCTGCAGTGCAAGCAGCACCGCCGCGGTGGCTGGAGGGCAGCAGCTGCTCAAAGGTGCTGCCTTCCGTGTTGTTTTCTGTCATGCAAGTGAGCCCTGAGCGTGGAAACCTTCCCGCAGCCCAACTCGCTTTGGGGGACGATCCTCACCCGGAAGGCTCCACCTGATTCTTGTTTCCCAAGCTGTGCAGCACCACTCCTTTCTGAAGAGCTGGGATGGAGTCACTGGGGCGCTCATAGTGATGGAGTTTTGCCAGGGCCCAACTGATTTGCTTCTTAAAGTTGGTTTCTAAAGGAAGCAGAGCACATGAGCGCAGCTGAGCGCCCCTGCCGTAACTGCCTTGGAGAGCACCGCTGATTTCAGCCGCATTGAAACAGGGGGCGGGGAGCTGAGGCCGTGAAGATGCCAAGTTACTACAGTTATTCCTGAGGACAGAAGCAGGTAGAGCAGAGAGATCCCACTAGTACCCCTCAGAACATGAGGATCTTTGATTTACTGGCAGATCCACGGGAATAGCCATTCCAGATGCTCCAGCTGCAGTTCAACTTTTTGACAGCACTTACGTCTTGGCGGCTCCCGAGGAGGTGATGCCAGCCAGCATCCTCCCTGCTGCTTAGCTCTGCTGCTTGCAAAGCAGCCCCTTAATGGAGATAATTGAGAGCTGGGGCTTGTTGCTGCCCAGCTTGTCCAGCTGCTCCCTCCCTTTAGGCTAGCCCGTGTGGGACAAAAAGGATTGTCCTGCCTGCGAGGAAAACCTCCGCTGAGGGTGTTGGAGCAGGTTGAGGTTCAGTTGTGGAGGTCTCTGCTGGGGAGGATGAAGTGGCAGCCGAAAGGACTGCGCCGAGGTGGGAGCAGAACTGGCCTCCAGCCACCGCGCCGGCTCTGCAGGGAGGCGGCGAGCGCCGCTTCTCCAGAGCGTTATGCAAAGGCATCTGATTAGATTTCTCCTGGCGTAACAATTAAAAAGATCCATCAGGATCGCTAAGAGAGAGCAAGGAGCCGGAGAGCTGCTGTCACAGCTTACACTAAAGGGAAAAAAAAATGAGCGTTCGTGTGCTGAGGAATTGATGGGAAAGGTTTCCCGCTGATTGAAACCTGCCCTGTCTGATCGTGCTCCCCAGCTAAAGGTTCCCTGCTTTTTTGTACCTCTCCATTCCGACGTGATGCTTGCAGCAGCTTGAGGTAACTGCAGAGAGAGCAAGTGTCCCCCAGGCTGCTGGCAGGAGGAGGATGTCCCGTTCCACTCAGTTAAGGGCATTAAGGGCGCTTGGGTGAAACTCCCCCCCCCTCCTCCTCCCTTCCTTCCCCCGGCCATCCGTTTGGCAAATTCTCTCTTCCAAGGGGTTCTCGTCCTTTGGAAAGTCCACAGCTGCCTTGCACTTTGGGCTGGAGGTGGGGCTTACCTAAACAGTTCTGCTATTGGATCTGAGACGGAAACTAGTCTGTGGCTAATCAGAACCATCCTCTTTGTCCCTAGCAGGACAGTGCTTTCCATTGGAGACAACCACGGCTAAACTCTCTCTCCTCTTCCCCCTTTCTGCAGCTCTCTCCCCGAAAAACCTGCCCCATTCCAGTACCCTCTGGGCTGGCCGCCAGTGCAGGAGCTGCCGCCGTCCCTGCAGCTGCCCCCGCCGGGGGGCTGGCTCATCCCACCCGACCTGCACTGGGGCTGAGGTGCCAGCAGCCCTCTCCTCCGCTCCTGGAAAGGAGTTACTTTGCAAACGCTTTAATATTAATAAAATGTTTTCTGTGCTACAGAACCTGTGTCATGGGATATTTCTCTTCACAGTCTCCCCAGGGCTTAGGGGCTGGTACTACTAACAAAGAGCTCGAGGATCTGCCCTTAGCCCCATGATCCCTCTCCCTTGCTGATGAAGGGGAAAGTGGGGCAGAAAAGTGATTTAAAGATTTCTCTTTCTCCAGGAGTCAGTGCAATCTTTCTTCCCCAGCATGCAGTAAAGGCAAGGGAGGGATGAGCTTGCTCCGTTCCACCAAAAAGTGAGGGAGATGCCAGCCTGGAGCGTGCCACAATGGCAGCTCTCCCCACAGAGAGCCAGCAGAGCTGCGTGCCACGCCAGGACCTGGGAGCGTTGACTGTGCTGGGATGCAGCCCATCCAGCTCCGGGAGCCGGAGCCCACTGTGCCTGGCCAGCTCCTGCCTGGAGAACCCACTGCTTGGAGGCACTGGCCCGACTGGGGCTGCTGCCAGCAGCGCGGCCAGCCCAGCCGAGGGCTGTTCCTGGGGCTGCTCGTGCTCGTTGAGGTAGGAGTGAGGTCACAGCAACATCTGTCCCCTTTGCAGATCCCTCTGCATCTGGCACAGCCTGAATCCCATGCACCTTCTGAGGATCTCACAGGGCGCCTCAAGCCCTGAGGATCCAGGGCTGTCGATGCGGATGCTGCTGCAGCTCTTCCTCACTCCTGCTGGGAGAAAGCTCAGCTCCCCTCAGCAGCTTCAATATGGGGCAAAAAAACATAAAACCTCCTGCCAGTGGGTTCCTGCACCAGCTACACGGCAGAGTCCCAGGCTGTTCATGGCAACCAGAGTTTCAGTTAAAAAAAAGCCTTTATTTTTCCAGTAAAAGCCCACGCAAGTCTGTGCCGCAGAGAGACCTTGGGCAAGCTGAGCACTGCCTGTAGCCCCCTGGCCCCTGCCATGTAACATCCCAGCTCCTGACAGAGCCCATCAATTACTCTTTACAGCATTTTATATAGCTCAATGGCAGGAGATGTGGCTGTGCTGTGAGTTGCTGCTCGGGATGGCCCTGGCAGTGGGATGGCCGGCAGCTCAGGCTTCCTCTGGCACCCCAGGGGCTGAGCATCCCGGAGAGGTGTCGTTTCCCCCTGCGCAGGGCCTGGGGGGGCCCCAGCAGCACAAGGCCGTCAGCGCTGGCGGGAGCCCAAGTGCCTTTTGCGGAGCAGGAGCAATTTGTCAGGAAGCTTTTAGGGAAATGAGCAACTCCTGGGGCCCTGCCAAGGCGCAGCCCCGCTGGGCTCTGCCCCATGTCCTCTGGCAGCTCTTGCAGGGAGAGCTACGGGGATAGGGACATGTATGGAGACAGAGATGGAGATAGGGATAGGGACAGGAATGGTGACAGTGAGAGGGATGGGGATAGGCATGGGGATGGGGACAGGGACAAGGATGAGGATGTGGTAGGCGCAGGGATGGGGATGGGGACAGAGATGGTGATGAGAATGGGCAATGGGGATGGTGATCGGGACAGGGAGAGTGGCAGAGACAGAGATAGGGATGGAAATGGGGATGGGGACAGGGCTGGAGACAGTGAGAGGGATGGGGATGAGGCAGAGATGGGGACAAGGCAGGGATGGGGATAGGGGCAGGAGTGGTGATGGACACATGAATGTGGACAGGGAGGGAGATGGGGATGGGGGCAGGAACATGAATGGAATGGAGATGGCCATGGCCACACAACCCATCCAATGCTGGTGAGGGCCAGATGAGCAAAAGTAACTTTTTCCAGCCTCAATCTTTTTATCTTCCCGCCCCAGGAGGCCGATCATCAACACGGAAAACCCATCTGGGCTGGGACTGAGCTCCTGCACAGCTGTCCTTGCCCAGGGACCAGCCACCATTTCCCACACATCCTGCCTCAGCCCACCAGCGATCACAAGACTCCATTGCTACTACGGTGCTTTTAAACCGTAATTTATTTATTTATTTATTTATTGCCTCTCAAGCATTTAATTAAGCCAGCGTGGCACATTCCCACTTGGCAGTGCCTGCTGTGCCAAGCGGCTGCAGCGGAGCCAGCACCTGGGGAGCCGGAGCCGGAACCCCCAGGCTCTCCCCGCCCAAAGCTGCTCCACATAGTTCTGAATCAGGAGCGGAGATTTCCAAACCTGCCTGAAGAAATTTCCTCTCCAAATTCCCATTAAAATTAATCGAGCGCCTTTGAAAAGCTGAGCTCGGGGGATCATATTATTCCTTTTATCTAATTTTTCTTCTATGTCATTGTATTTTTGCCCAAATTAAATCGTCCTCTTTTTTTTTTTGGTTCCTTTTGTTTATTCACCGTGTCTATAATAGACCTGGTTAAAAATATATACGCATCTGCGAAGCCACATTTTTTCCTTTGAAAACACATCTTAAAAACATCCAGACTTTACATATAGAGGCGGATGTGTTTCCCTTGCAGGAGAGGACCCACCCCCATGTTCAGAGGCAGCCGCAGCGATTTCCTCAGCCTGGAGAACTTCCCCTTTTCATTTCTCACTTGGACGCTGCGATTGATTCGTATGATAAATTAGAAGAGATTAAAAAATAGCCAAAATTGATGATCCCCCTTGCCCTCCAGTGCCACCGAGTGTCTCCATTTCCCAGCAGTGGTGTGGGGCAAGTGGTGCAAACTGATTGCAGCAGTCACAGCAAGTGATGCCTCCAGCTGTGCCCCTGCTTCAATCTGAGGCCAAATCAAGCCCTTCAGCAGATCTTGCTGCCCACTGGACTCACAGACGCCCTCGCTGTCTGCTGAGGGTGTCCTGTAAGGGCCCATAGCAGCCCTGGACACGTCCTGGATCTCCTTGGGGTGATGCAACTGGCAGTTATCTCTGGCTGCCCTCCTTTTGGGTCTCCTGGACGCACCTGCTTCTCCTTATGGGAAGGCAGACATGGGATGAAGGAGTTGCAAAGTGCTCCCAATGCCCCGGGGCATCCAGTATGAAGACAATCATCCTGGTTGCTCCCAGATCACTTTTTTCTCTATTTAGATTCAAGATTCAGCAAAGTGATTCATCCTTTCCATACTCGGGAACTGGACAGAACGAGCAAGGTTGGAAGGGACCCTTCCAGTCCAACCTCCCTGTTCAAGCAGAGTCACCTTGAGCATGTTGCTCAAGACCATATCCAGGTGAGTTTTGAATATCTCCAAGACTGGAGACTCCGTAACCTCTCTGGACAGCCTCTCCCAGCCACCCTTCCAGTAAAGAAGATTTACTCATGCTCAGATGAAGTTTCCTGTGTTTCAGTTTGTGTCCATTGCCTCTCATCCTTTTGCTGGCTGCTGCTGAGAAGAGTCTAGCCCCATCCTCGCTACACGCTCAGTGTTCTCCAGACTGAATGGGCCCACTCTCCACTGGATTATTTCCAGCAAAGTCTTGTACTGGGGAGCCCGACACTGGGCACAGTCCTCCAGATACGGCCTCACCAGGGCTGGGCAGAATGAGAAGATCACTTCCTCCAATCTGTTCCTACTGCACCTCAGGATACCATTGGCCTACTTGGCCACAAGATCACTTTGCTGGCTCCTGTTCAACTTGTCTACCAGGTTCTCCACAGAACTGCTTTCCAACAGGTCAATCCCCAACCTATCTTTGTACCGGGGGTGATTCATCCCTCATCACAGGACCCCGCATTACCTTTGTTGAACGTCAAGAGGTTCCTCTCCCCCGATCTGTCCAAGTCACTATGGAGAGCAGCACAGCCCTTTGGTGTACCAACTGCTCCACCCAGCCCAGCCTTGCTCCTATCCAGCTGCTCCATGAACGGGGAGTCAGAGCAGCTGAAAGCATCTCCAGCCACAGGAGACCACGAAGGAGGTTGGGAAGAATCATGATAGACTGACCAGCTTTATCAAGCATTTGCCTTGTATGCCACGACATCTGGCCATGGGGACACAGGAACAGCAGCACACATTGCACACTTTGCCATTACTTACCCTTACTAGGGTAAGTAGGGCCTTTGACATGTCTCCTGTAGTATCCTGTAGTTATAAGACCCTAAGCTATAAGATCCTATATAAGACAGTAAGGGCTGTAAATGGGTGGAAGAGCACCTGGGCCACCATTGCTCATGGTGTCAGTCAGAGAAGGGCATTGAGTCCAGTGCTGCACAGAGAGGTTATTTAGCAACCCAGACATGACATGCTGGCAGCAAGACTGTGGGTGACACCACATTTGTAGGACAGATGCCCAGGGGGCCTTCACACAAGGAGTGAAGTTCAAAGGATACTTCCCTGGGTGCATGGGGAGCTCACGTAGAGTAATGTCCTGTGCAACTGGGTCAAAATCTTGAGCACCTACGCAAGGTCCTGATGAATTGGTCAAGGTCCAGGACATCTGGGCAAAGATCTGAGTCATTGGGCAAGGTCTTGAGTGACTGGGGCAAGGAACTGAGGAACTGACTGCTGAGCATCCCTTTGGACCTGAGGCACCTGCTGATGGCATTCAGCCCGGCCCAGCCATATCTCCCAGACTCAGTTCCTGCTGAAATCCAGTCACTGAGTATTCCAGATATAGAGACCCTGAGGGCTGCCTCACTTGCGTTGTCCAAACCCTCCCAGCTCCAGCATCACCCATGGGCTGATGTTTCCTCGAGGCCGGGCTCTGTCCAATGCCACACAGTGGGCCCAGAGAGCCGCGCCGAGGAGGATTTGGTGGGAAATGAGCCTTTCCTGTGGTGCTAATGGCATGGGGCGCTTAGTGACTCTTAACGTGTTCCTTTACTCTCTTTGCTGTTAAAAATGTGCTATTTGGGGCAGCGGGGAGCGTTATGTGCATCCTGCCCGTCACCATGCCCACCTCCTCCCACCCCTCAGCGATCCCTGCCTGCTGATCCTGCTGCCCTTTCTCCTGGTGTTGGGAATTCGCTCTCTGGCCAAACAGGCCCCCCCTGGCAATGGCCCTTTGGAGCGCCCAGCACTATTGCTTTGGGAAGTGAATTTTGTTCATTTTACAGGCAATTTAGGCATTTGCTCCATATTAGGGGGACTGGGACAGGGAAGCTGCAGCTGGGAAGCAAGTTTTGGCAGTTTGCAGGGTTGGCACATGGTGGGAGCACTGTAGAGCCGGTCCCAGTGTGGCAGGAGGAATTGGGGCACAGATTGGGTTTCCATACAGGGCTGTGACCACCGTTAGGTCCTCACTACACCCAACTGGCGCCCATCATCCCGGCACCCTTCATTCCAGCTCCCTTCATCCCACCACCTTTCATCCTTTCATCCTTCATCCCAGCACCTTTCATCCGCAAAACCTTCACCTTAGCAATCGCTATCCTGGATGCATATCTCAGTCCCATCCCAGGGTTCCCCCTGTGGCGCAAAGAGCCCAAGGAGTCCAGACAAGTTTAGAAATCCCAGTTTTATTTAGTTTTATTTTGCATCAGAAACAATCAAACAGGAAGAAGGAAGAGAAGGGAAAAAAAAAAAAAGGATGAGAAAAGAACCCAAATCTGGACCAATCTGAGGCCCAGTGGATGCTACATACAGGCTCAGAGGGGAGTGAAAAGGAGGGCCGGGGCATTTCGGGTGCCTCCTGGTCCCACCGAGGTGCTGCCAGCACCTGGGCTGGCTCTTCCCAGCAGCTTATCTCAAAGTGCATCAAGCAGAGGTCAGCATCATCAGCCCCATTCCACAGATGGGGAAAACTGAGGCACAGCACAGGCTAGGGACAAACGGGCAAGGGAGAGGGGTGGCGGCGAGAGGTGAAATCCAGCCCTTGGTAGCGAAGTCCATGCAAACGCTCCCGTCTTGATATAGGAAACGCCTCACGCGCGCAGGGGTATTGCTTCCAGCACCACGCTGGCTCAGATCATAAATATAGCGACTAGGTTAGTGTGATGTCCAGCGTTTCCCCGCCCAGCTCCAAGGAAGGGCGGCCAGGACGGGGGCTCCATGCACAGTGCATGCACTTGGTTTATATCTCGGCAGTTTTTTTTCACGTACGTGTGTGTTCTTCGATTTTTTTTCTGCTTTTTTTTTCTTTTCTTTTTTTCTTTTTATTTTCTATCACATTTTTGGGTTGCTTTTCCAAGTTTACACCTTCCGCAACCAGTCCAGCCAAGCCAAAGCAGGCGGACGAGCCGCTCTGCAGCCACCGTTCCGCTGCTTTCACTCCAGTGATTTCTTTTTTCCCTCTTCTGGGACAAAGATAATTTAAATATATATATTTATATATATATATAAATAAAAATCTCTCTTGGCACGGCTGCACAGAGGCGGTGGGCCCGGGCGTCGCTACTTCATGCCGCTGCGCAGCACCTGGTTGGCGGCGATGAGCATGACGCTGATGATGAAGGCGATGGCGAAGGCGCAGATGAGGCTCTTGCGCACGCACGTCTGCCGGATCTGCTGGCTGGAGCAGGCTGCGGGGCCACTCGTCACCGTGGCGTCGGGCCTGTGGCGCGCGTCACGCAGGGGCAGGGGAAGGGGATGTTTTGGGGCAGCGGGGGAGGCACCACTCACTCTCCACGTCGACGGGGCACTCCTGGGCCGTGCCCAGGTGGCTCTCCTCCTCCGTCATGATGATGTTCTCGATGTCCTTCATGGAGAGGTGTTCACAGAACGTCTCGTAGAGCAGCCGCTTCAGCTCGTCCACCGTCAGCTTCTGCATGTCACACTGCGGGAGGGCAATGGGGGCCTCATGCTGGGGCTACTGCTGGGGGCCACTGCTTGCCCAGGGCAGCTGGGGACCTGGCCTGGCATCTCCGTGCATGGGGCTGTCCAAAACACCCCTGGCAGTTGTATTGTGGTTGCACCCCTGCCAAATGTGTGGTGGGCAAACAACTAATCCTGCTCTTGCCTCCTCTCCTTTCGGAGAGTGGGATCACTGCTGCGGACAGAGGCGCTGGCTCCCTTGTTTGGCTCTGGCTCCCTCCCTCCCGCCACGAGGCCGGCCCCGCAGCTCCTATTCAGCCTCAGGCTTCAGCACCTTCCCCTCCACGGGGCCAGCCCAGAGGTCCCACGCCGCCTCTCACACTCCTCCCACCATTCCTGTGCTGGCCTCAGGTTCCCATCCAGCTCCAGGTTGCTACACAGGCCTCAAGCCCCAACGCCAGCCTGGGGCTGCTACAGTGACCTCGGGGCTTGTGTCCAGCCCCTGGCTCCCACGCCAACCCCAGAGCTCTCACATAAGCCCCAAGGCTCCTGTCTGACCTCAGACTCCAGAGCTCCCATCGAACTTTGGGATCCTGATCCAACAACAGGGCTCCAGCACCAGTCCTGGCATTCCTATCAAGCTTCAGACTCCAGCACCAGTTCTGGGGCTCCTGTGCCAACCCTGGGACTCCCACACAGGCCCTGGGACCCCTATGTAGGACTTAGATTCCTACATAATCCTGGGCTCCCGCAATGGCCTTGGGGCTTCTGCACTAGCTCGGGAGTCTTGCACCAGCACTGGGATAACTATCCAGTGTCAAGTGCCAACAGCAGCTCCAGACTCCTGCTGAGTCCCACATCTCCCTCTGGGACTCTGGGGCTCTAGCACTGGCCCCAGGGCTCCCATCTAGACCTGGTCTCCTGTACTGGTCCCAGTGTTCCCACATGAGCTCCAGGGCTGTGAGTGACACTGGCCCCAGGGCTCCCGCATTGTTCCTGGAACTCAGGCTCCTGCTTCCATTCAGCTCTGGGCTCCCACACTGATCCTGGCACTCCCATCCAGGCCTGGCTCCCACACCAGCCTGGGAGGCCTGTCCCACTTGCCCCAGGATCCCGTGCAGAGCACTGCAGGGCACTTGGGTCTCTCCCACCTTCCAGAAGACAGTGTCGAAGTCAGTGCCATGGAACTTCTCCGGGATGCCGGAGGTGGACAGCTTGGGGCCCAGCAGCGTGACGAACTCCTCGAAGTCCACCTGGCCATCACCTGCGCAAGGCAACCGTCACCCTCAGGGACTGGGCCCCAAGGCAGGGGGCGCAGCGAGGGCCCAAGCACCGCAGCAGCCCTACCGTCCATGTCGAGCCGCTGGATAATGACCTCCAGCTCTACCTCGTTGGGCATGTAGCCCAGCGAGCGCATGGCTGTGCCCAGCTCCTGCTTGGAGATGAAACCGTTGCCATCGCGGTCAAACACCTTGAAGGCCTCGCGGATCTCTGTGGGGAGGAGAGGGGCTAAGCCGCTGCTGCCGGCTCCCAAAGGCCACCAGGGGCCTCCCAGGGCCTGGGATCCTGATCCAACAACAGGGCTCCAGCACCAGTCCTGGCATTCCTATCAAGCTTCAGACTCCAGCACCAGTTC
>JAUBOD010000070.1:1351000-1361366 GCA_032353885.1 Nothura maculosa
GGAGGAGTTGGGAATGGCACTGTCAGCATCGTTTAGTCCCAGCCCAGATGGAGGACGGAACTGCCTCTCTGCGAGCAGGAGATTTGATAGACGCCAGGATCTTCCAAAGGCTTAAATCCCACTAATAATCATAATAGGGCAAGAAGAAAGCAAGGGGAATGAATGGGTTGTTCCTGTTGACATCCGTGAGCAGCAGCCTGTCCTGAGAGAGGCTTCCACCAGAGGACAGGAGGATGAACAGTGCTTTGTTTTCACCAATTCCACCGCAGCATCAGTGATGGACTGTGCTAAAGTCAAGCAGGCTGGAGGGGTAATCCATGCCAAAAGCATTAGTGTGTTAGAAAAGGTACTTAAAATCCTCAAAGTTGACTTCTCCAAAAGCCCAGTGCCAAACCTGTCCACTAGGAGCTCAGGGCTTTGGAAATCTTGCTGACACACAAGTCCCAGGGACCTGGAGGCTGCAATCAGAAAAAGAAACCCTTCTCCAACACCATCTTCCCCAAAGGTTCAGGCACGGGAACCAAAGCCAAATTCTTCAACAAAAGCAATTTCTAGGAAGGCCAGGCCAGGGGATGCAAGGGAAGGAGCAGGATGCTGCAGTTGCCCTTGGAATGAAGGCAGCCTTTGGAAAGCACTTTGCTACCATGTCCCTGTTGTGTTGACGGGTCCACGTGGATCCGTCCACTCCCTTCCTGCACACGGATGCTGCTGCTTTCCCAGGTGGACGCTGGAGGCAACTTTGAGCAGATGCTTCCTCAGCCAACGCTCAGATGGAGAAACTGCCTCTCCCTAGTCCCAGGCTGAAGAAAGTTGAGGAAAAGGGACTAATTAGGCACCCAGGAATACATGCAGGAAACCTTCCCCATTTCCAACTTCTGAGGGTTGCATGGGAAAGAGAGCCTCAAGCTGGGGATGGTGCCTGTGGCCAACACTCAGAGCCAGCTCCCCAGAGCTCCCTCCTGTTGGAATCTCATCCCAGAATCCCTGCAGACACTGGGATGTCCTCGGCTGCCCGTTCTACCTGCACCTGCTCCCTCCCCAAGCGCACGTGCAGTTTTTGTGCCGTGTCTGCCTCACTTAGAGGTGCTCATTTCTTATGGCAGTGGCTGCAGCAGCAGCATGAGGAGGAGGCTTGCTGCCCTCTCTGTGCTTTTGGAAACTCTTCACTTTCCTCCTGCAGCCTCCACGAGGGAAGGCCCCGTTTTACTTCATTCAGGCAAGCTTCAAAGGTTGCCTGCTACCTCTGCTAGCTTCCCAGGCACCATCAGCAGAAGGGAACCTGGTGTGTTCAATGATTTAAGCAGCCACATCTGCCAGCTCAGCTGCCGGCAAGGAAGATGCTCCCCCAGTGCAAAAGATCAAGTGCAAAGGTGAAGAAACCACGAGCACCAGTGAGAGAGCAAGAGCTGGGCAGGGTGCTGAGCGCCGCAGAGGCGGCTCGGAGCGCGGCGAGCGCAGCCAGGCAAGCACATGCACGGGTTAGCACAGCCAGGGATCCCACCACCACGCGCAGGGTACCTGGCAGAGCCTGCTCAGCCGTCTCAAATGCAGATCGGTCGTCTGCCCTGGGCTGGAGGCTGGAGCGGCAAAATAAAACGAACAAGACAAAAAGTCCTCTGTGATACAAGGGACGACAGGTCACCTGTGCAGCTGGCCAGAGGGTTGGCGTTAGTCAAGCGCTGCTGACCCTCCCCACCCCAATAACTTGTCCATCCAATGGCCTTTTCCAGCACAAGTGGACAGGCCAAAGTCCTCCTGAGAGCAGGAAGAGCCTGGAACCGTATTCTCTTGGGCTCTGCTGTTAGGCAAAGTCTTAACTCCTGTAGTGGAGACACATGGGCCTTGGCCCCTGCAAGAGCGTGGGGATGGCACAGGCGCCAGCTCCAAGGGAGCCAAGTCCAGCTGCACAGCCCAATTATGGGCCATCTGTCCCACCTTTGGGACAGACCAACAGGATTGTCAGCTCTCTATGAACACCACTCAAAAGCTCCCGATAAAAGCAAAAAAAAATTAGCATTTTCTGTTTCCACCACAGATGCAGTGAGTGGCATTAAAACCTAATGGCAGCAGAAACTTTCTCTGATTTTTAAGATGACAAAAGGGGCTGTGAAGATTTTTATAGCCCTCCCGCGGGAGGCCCAGGGACTCGAACAGCTCCGGGCGAGCACAAACAGACCTGGAAAATCCCTCACCGCATTTCCCTGCCCCAATTCAAAAATCCTAAACTCTCACTTGGGAAAGCCAGCACAAACAGCTGTTTTTAAGCCCTGTCAGATGTACCTCTCCACTAAGGCTAGCATAAAGGCGCGGAGTTGTTTGGAACTGTTTAAAACCTGTGATCCTCACCACAAGCTGCAGCCCTGGCAAGTGTGCCACCCTGCAGCAGATTTCTGTGCCTTTCATGGCAATTGGGAAACTGGCTGGGCAAAAGCCTTTTTGATCTGACCATTACATCTCCCCATAGAGATACGCCACCAGCTCCACCAGGAGAACAGCACAGCTGACAAGCCAAAGAAAAAGGGCTGGATGCAAAATTTAAAGAGGTTTTTATTTGGATCTTGCACATGTGAGAGCTGTGGTAGCACAGCCCGTCACCCTGACTTTCTCGTCTGGTATTAACTGCAAGCACAAGGAGGGAGGCAAGTGGCTGCAGGGGCTGCAGTGTAAGGAGAACACATCACCCAGCTGCACTAGGGAAATATTTTCTCATTAGTATTCCCAGTATCACTAAAGGTTATTTGAAAACAGACTAGAAGTGAAGAGTAGGCTTTTTCTACCTGTAAATCAGCCATGCTCTCCTCCTTGGTAGGTCCCAGCCAAGCTCAAATCTGTTCACTTGTAATGCATTTATGGGATGGCTGGAATAGGGAGTGAGGGCTTTTCCTGCTCCTGGAGCAACTAGAGTAGCAAACCTCTTCTCATGGTATCTCTGTCAAGCTTTTGCTGAGGTTCAAACCTCAATAGGTTTGAACGCCTGTTGGGCTTTCCTTCACACCCAACAATTGAGCCAATCCAAGTTGTGGCTAACTAAACGGGACCCAGCAGCAGCTGAAATTCTCCCCGGTTTGGAGCAGAAAGCCCAGATCAAGCCAAGTTATTATAATGCTTTGTGCAAAAGCTAAACCAAACAATTTTGTCATGGGTTTTAAAGGGCTTAATCAGGTGAGATATAAACAGAGCCCTCAGATACCTTTTTAATAGTGTTGTGCTTGCTGTTGCCTCGGCTGGCGTTCTCATTGTGCAATATATCCAGCGCAGTCTCTCTCTCTTTCAGCTTCAGTGCCTCGATCTCTGTCTTCAGCTCATTCAGTTGCTCCTGCAGATGTTTGCTTTTCTCCATATACTCGACCCTAGTGTGCACACAGAACAGGCTTGAGGTTAGCACCAACCATCTGCATGTGGCTACAGCAGCTGAAAATGGAATTTTCACAGAAACCCTCCCAAAATCTTCATCATTTTTAGTGTGTAGAGCTAACAGCGTTAACTTATAGTGTACACTTAAGCTGTCCTGAGCAGTCATTTGTTCATTACCAAGAAGACCCAGACAGCTGACCCTGGAACTAAACTGTAAGTCACATTACTAAAAGAATATATAGCCACATGGAGGCTGCCTGATCATATTTATACGTCTCCCCATTTTCAACTAAACCTGCACTGAGACTTAAAATTCTTCCAGGTCACTTTCCAAGGGCAAACAACAATCCAACATACAGACTTTGCATGTTTTTGAGGGATTAAATTGTGAAAGCCACAGGAGTGAGCACTGCATCCAAGATATCACACATCTTTAACATACACCCTATCTCTAGGAGAGGGCTCCCCCCCTCAAACACAAACAAACAAAAGCCACCAAACAAAAAAATCCAGCCACTCCCAAGACTTCTTCTGCAATGAGTCACCTACTAAAGGGAAAAAAAAAATCTTGTGGTGCTAGTCAGTATTTGCACTTAAATATGAAGATATACGTGAAATTGCCAGCACACTAACAAAGATCCTTTCAGAGGGTAGAAATCTGTAGTGAAGTTCATGTCAGCACCTGAGGAGTGAAAAGCACTCTTGGAGAAGTCAGTGAAGACAAGCTATTGCTTTTATCATTTGGCTGAGCTGAGATCCTCCTACTTAGGAAAGTGGGATGCCCTAGTTAGCAGCCTAGGTAGAGAAAACAAACAGGCTTCTTCCAGCTATTTGTAGCTTCAGGCTTTTTCTTTCCAGTTTTAGGAAGTGGTTTTAATGTTCATTCCTAAACCAATGCTTTGCTATTTCAGACACAAGAGAGGGTCAGGACCAGAGGCACAAATATCCAGCCTGTGGGATCTGGGGGAGTTTCCTTTGTGCCCCAGGGAGTCTTGACCACATGCTATGGCAAATCCCTTCCACTTTTGTTCTGCTACCCAATGGACAAGGCATATTGTTGCTAAAGAGCTTAAAATTTGGTCTGCTTTGATTTCAGCTAAATTTAGAGTTTTGGAGGCTGCACTTGCACAAAAATGCAGACCAAAGCCCATAATCACTTCCAAGCTTGCCTGTGCACACTTTCTCATACATAAATGTGCCCCAGGCTCCAAAAACAAGAGGGCAAGCCCTAACTTCATAGGACTTCCATTATCCATGGCTTGGACATACTGCAAATGCACAGGTGGTAGCCTCAGACAGCCCAATGCACGCAGCCACTGAGCTGCTGTTAACAAATTTCTCCTTCTTTCACCTCAAACTGAGGCTTATGTGGAGTATAAAAGATGCATTTGGCCCAACTATGGTGGTATTTCCTGCAAGTGAGCCAGGTCAGTACCAAACCCCAACAAATGGAGAGCCCACCACTTACTTCTCCTTCTCGATTTCCATTGAAAGTCTCTTCATGTCTGTGTCCTTGAAGTCAAAGGAGAGGCTCTCACTGATGAGGTTGAAGCTGGGCAGGTCGGTGGGCAATGCTGTCGCACTGGAGTTCACAGACTGCTGAAGAGACAGAGGCCAAATTACTCACTTCTGGTCATAAAAGCATTTCTGTCAATAGATGTTCTGTAACAGAAGAATGAAACTGGAATAATGCCAAAGCCCACGGTGAAAGGAGCTGCTTCTTAATGCTTTCACAAGCACAACCTGTTGCTCACATAGGTAATAATTTTTTTGTTTTGTTTTTGAAATTGAGTATATTTACATTGTGCTGAGCTGGAAAGATTTCATTATTTGCACCAGGGAAGGGAAGGACCATGCAGTTTCCTGCGGCAGCAGAGCCCATAATTTCTTCTTTTTGAAGCAGGTATGCCTGCTAAGCTTCCCACGGGACAGATTAAGCAGCTATTTTTCAGCTCGTGATCTTTTAATGCAAAAGCCATCAAGGACTTTATGGACTGTAGGAGCAGAGCAGCACGCAACTCTCATGTCTTCAGCACTGGATGGGCTCTGCAGACTCCCAGGTGTTATCACCATCAAGGCAGTTAAAGTAACACTGGCCAGAAGCTGCCTTTTGAAAGGCATGTGGTAGCTCTTCAAGAATAAATTACATTAGAAAAAATGTGAACTATAAATTGGGTCAATGTGTAACAGTCGGGTCCTGCACTCTGGGGCTCTCAGAAGTGTGATCCAAAGGCCAGTGTAATCCCAAGGGCTTAACCTGGGCTGCAGTTTCAGTAAGGCACACGGAGATGGGCTACACTTTTTACACAGCAGCGCTCTGCAGTTCCACTGCTGGATTTGACTGCAAATACAGGGATAATGCAGGGAATCACTTAACATGCAGCTGAACACAGACAAGGGACATTTACCCTCCTGCAAAGAGCTGCGATATCTCACCTGCTGCCAGCCCCTTGGCTCTTTGTCTAAGTTAAAAAAAAAAAAGACAGAGAGAGAGAGAGAGGATGGAAAGAGAACGAACTTGCTTTCAGTCATAAATTCTGTCGCTGCTCTAATAAGTGGGCTCATTACCAGCAGAGGAAGAGCTCTTCCGGACTTAAATCATCACTCCTGCTCTTGCAACACGTTCAAGGAGGCTGTGAGCTGTGGCGTGTGCCAAAGGCAGTGCAGGGGTGTCAGGCGGCCACTGGTCCGAGTGGGAATGGCTGGCAGCACATCGGCTCCTTGCTTTGGTTACAAAGAACATCAGCCAGTGCTCAACAGGCACTCAGATGTGCCAGATTGACTCTGCACAATAACCCTCATCACCCACCCTGAATCCATGAGCAGTCTAGGCTCTTTCCCTGCAGAGACCGAGATACTGCATGTTACAGCCACGGCAGGCTTAAACGACAAGAAAAACACTTTTTTTACACCATTTTCAATTGCTGCCAGCCAAAAGCACAACTGCGGCAGTTCTGGAGTGAGGTTGGGAAAAGGGGCAGTTGAGAACCAAAACTCCCATCTCCAAGGAAAGGGGATGGATCTGCCCAAGTGCTTTAACTGACTTGCTCACATCTCACTGCACTAATAATCACAATTGTCCTGCTGGCATTAAATCACTCTTTAGCCATTTTTCAGCATGGGCCTGCAGCTTTGGGTTAAAAACAAGAAACAAACAGCAGCAGCATCATCACTAGGGAAGGAACTGCAAGCACTGCAACCATCAAGTCTTTCCAGCAAGTGAGGGTTACTAAAACCACTCATTCCTCTCTTCTTTAACACAGCTTTCATGAAGTGGCAACAAACAGGAGGAATCTGAGCAAGAGTCAGAGCTTAGAAACAGCTCTCAAATGCACTTGTGTACAAAGCATTTTATTCAAGGTGTAGCTCGCTAAGGAGACACGGGTCTTTATTCATCTGCGTGCTCCGAGCTGCCACAAACTGAATCACTCCAGTGCTGCATTGAAGTGATTCCTGGCAGAGCACAGGGGTGAGTGTTATCCTGGCAGCAGGCAGTATTGCCCTCTGGAGCTCCTCAGTATTGCTCCCTTGGAGCATGGGGTGAATGAGCCGGAAGACAAGGAGGAAGCCCCAAGCTTCCCCATGGGAAGGGTGTCTGTGCTTGCCAGCACTGGCACTTCTCTGTGTGGGGAATTCAGGCAAACCTGACAAATGCTTATAATTTCAAGTGAGATGCAGAGGAGGCCTTGAGACCTGCCACAAGCAGGGCCCGATGGGCAACAAAGATGACAAGGATGACATGGAAATGAGATGTATCGGGTGGCGAGTACAGCAGTGATGACAAGTTGAGTTGGATCACTCGGGTTGATACCACGGCCGCCAAGAGACACAGATTCACATTCCCTTTCCTCCTCCTGCATCAGTTGCTGAAACAGCTTGGGCTAAAAAAGCTTTATAGAGCTTGTATAAAGGAGAGGAAAGTCAGTGATAAAATATTTTTAAAACATTTCTTGCCTTTTCTGTAGCTCATCCCCCCATTCCTCCCTTGCTCTTGCTCTCTAGGAGGGACATTGACTCTCAATGCCAGGGGGCTGCCTAACTCTGGCAGTGGGATAACAGAACAGAGCAACCTCCTAGTTAAACCCTCATGAAGGAGGGGAGGAATTGGGAGACAGCACGGCCTGGCAAAGCAGCTGTGTGCCGGAGGGACGGCAGCCTGCTCCACAAGCTTGGAGAGGAGGGGATCTACCACTCAACCGGGCAGCTTCCCGCTCTGTCTGGCCCCAGCAGCTGTGTCTGAGAGGCCAAGATTTTTGCAGGAAGACAGAGCATGATGTGGTTTGGTTTTTTAAAGATTTTAGGCAACTCTTATAAACATCCCCCACAACTCAGCCTGTAATGCCATAGGCAGGAATACACTGCAAAGCACGGGCCATCCTGGGAATTTACACAGCAGAGCTGAGCAATCCTGGCTCTGCTGCTTTGACTGCAGACGGTCATAGCAGCAGGAGGCAACCTAGAATGGAAGGTTTCTACTAAGGCTGCTCCACTCATGTGCAAGCTGAAAGAATTAAAGAACTAGCAGATCCCAGAAACCTAGTGACTGACAGTAAAACACGGGCACTCAAAATACAAGGTTTATAAAGCATTAAAATGGCTAGACGTGACTGAGGACTTCTATGTTAGAATTCTTCTCCAACACTGCAATTGCTTAAAAACTCCTGAACGCTTTTGTAGGGAATTTCAGAGCATGAGGATGAAAAGTAACTTCATCTTTAAGTCTCTTCAAGCCGCTCCCTGCAGCTTCAGGAGGAGAAGGGGGAAGGAGCCCGCAGGTCAAAACTAAAGCTTCAGTGCTGAATGGCTTGATAACTCCCACATACATCTGCTGAGTTTATTCCCAAAGACATTCAGTTCTTCCCTCACCACCCCATGGGACAGAGAGGTGGCAGAGCTGCCAGGCACAGCAGGCAGGAGCTGCCAGGAGGGGAGCACTGGGGAACTCTGGAAGGCCCCACAGCACCATGAGAAATGTTAAGGAAAGGAGCTGCCAGACAAACTCGGAGCAAAGGACATTTAGTCTGGCATTTAGTCCCCAGCAGCAAGCAGGGCCAGATGCTTCAGAGAAAGGTGTGAAACCCTCCTCACAGGCTACTGTGTCATCTCCCTGTGAAGACATTTTTTTCCAGCGTGTAGATGTACAATGCTCAGCTGAAGCCTGAAGAATGAATTTACAGGCTCTGAATAGCATTTATCCTCATATATCAGGAACAAGGACATGCACTTCATAAGTATTCAATGCTATTTTAATGGCTATCACAGAGCTGGGAAGCTCCACTGGCTGAAAAAGTATGGCTGTGGTGTACCTGCTGAATTCAGTTTAAGTTTCCCTACCTTTTAAGCACACCAGCAGCTCTCTTGCTCTTGTAGGATGAGGCAGAGTAGAGAGGAAGAAAGAAAGAGTGAAGTGGCGTGCTGGGCAGGGTGCCTAGATGAGGAGGGTGAACATTGCAAAATGGTTTTGAACACCTACTAAGCAATGCAGTAAGACAGTTCATACCCCCTACATTGCCAGGAGGGAACCACAGAGTCATGAGAATCCTCCAGGAATCCTCCAGGCACAATCCTCCAGGTATATTTACTGTTGGGAAACAGATGACAATGCAGATCGCTCTTACTGTATATGAGGACTTGCTGGTGATCTCCAGAAGCTTTTGCTTTGCCCTCCGCTCAGACTCTCGAGCCTCCTGAAGGTCTTGCTTTAACTGATCAGCCTCCTTTGCTCTGTAAAGGAAAACAGCAAAGGATGGTAAATATCAGATCACAATTGAGGAATGAAAACAAATGGATAAGTAGGATTACAGTCTAGATACAGGACAGCTTTGGATCTTGTTGCAGATCTCATCTAGAGACATCATTTGAGCAAAGGAAGTGACAGAACTGCCAACTGGTGGGATATTTTAAGTTGAAGGTAAAGAAGTCCAAGATGTAAAAGGGCAATTTCAAAACTAATATTTCCCCTTAAGCCTTAAGGGCTCCCAAGAATTCTCTGCAAAGGACAGAGAAAGCTTCTCTATTGGTCTGAAAATTGAGGGAAGATTTCACAAGATCATGGCAAAGATGAGATGGACATGGACAGTGTTATTGGAAAGGATTACTCTGTTGGAAGGAAATGATTGCAATCTTCAGTTTGTTCACTATTGAATGCACCATGGGAGCTGGTAGGGAAATAACAAGAGGGAAATAACAGTTTTAACATACAGTACTGTGGAAGTGAGGGAGTCCTCCAAGCTGGCCTGAAACAGAGACCGCATGGGTGCATAGGAAAATCAAAAAGCTCAGGGCAAAATGGGGACAAAGGAAGAATAACAAATGTAGATGTAATAACCAAAAAGAAAAAAAAAAACCCACCCACAAATCCAAGTGTCTTTAATGTTGTCAAACACTCTGCTGAATGCAAGTGGGTGTTTGCAGAAACCACCCAAAAGCAGAGGCTGTTTCAGCTGCCGTTGCCAGGATCTGAGGCATGAATGGCAGAGCAGAAAGGAACTAGCCAAGCCTCGAGATCACTTGCCGTTATACAGGCACAGGAGGCCACAGGCTTCCTGCAAACTGCATAGACTAATTTGAAGCTTGAAGCACCCATCTCCCTCACTTGTCAGCAGGGAGTTGGAAAGCAAAGCACAGAGGCAGCTGCGAGGTTACCCGCTGACCTCCGCTCAGACTCCTCGGCCATTTTCAGAGCCAACATCTCTGCCTCCAGCACCTTCTGCTCCATCAGCCGTTTCTCTTCCTCTGTCCGGATGGCTGTGGCTTTGATTCGCTGCATCTCCTGCTCGGCCTCAGCTGCTTTCTGAGCCAGGAGCTTGGCCTCCTCCTCCGTGATCTGGGCCTTCTCAGCCAGCAAGTCCGCTGTCTCTTCAGACCTCATCTGTGAATTAATGGGTGTGAAACTATCAAGTGCACTCCGAGTGGCACCCCAACACCTTAGAATCATAGAATCATAGAATGTTTAAGGTTGGAAGGGACCTCAGAGGTCATCTAGTCCAACCCCCCTGCACACGCAGGGTCA
>JAUBOD010000070.1:1361466-1383026 GCA_032353885.1 Nothura maculosa
ATCTCCAAAGAAGGAGACTCCACAACCTCTCTGGGCAGCCTGTTCCAGGGCTCTGTCACCCTCACAGTGAGGAAATGGTTCCTTAAGTTCCTGTGGAACTTTTGGTAGCATTTCCTCACTGTGAGGTTGACAGAGTACCCTCACCTTCACAGTCCTCAGTACAGGGCTCTGAGCTACTTGGTCTCTGTTGCCCACAAGTTCCTCCTGCTTTCAAGTACATCACAGCTTTTGCAGAGTGGTTCCCAGCCAAGATCCAGCTCAGGCTGGGTCCAGGCTTTGCCCCAAATGTCTGCTCAAGGACATTCACGATACACCTCTACCATGGAAAAAAAGCCAGGAACAGCTTCTGCACCGTGGCAAACCACCTGCCAGAGACCTACCAGAGCCTCGTTGGCCATCGTTGCCTCCTCCTTCAACTGCATCAGTCTTCGCTCCAGCTCATCCCTTGTCCGCTCAGCTTCTTCCCTCATTTGCTTCTCTCGGGCCAGGCGCTGTCGTTCCATCTGCAAGAATGGGGTCAAATGAAGTGAGCAAGGATGCAGGTTCAGTACTTGGGGGGCAGAGCACAGGACTGCACTGCATCCTCTGTACGGATCTCCACTCAAAAATATGGAGACTTCAGTAAATGCAGGAGGTTTGATCACACAAAAGCAAGCATCCTGCTACCTTGCAGGCATTCCTGACACATTCCTGATTTGCTGTTCCTATGTGGTGCTGCCACACAAGCTACCTGCAGGCAACTTGCTAGTTGGGCACTGAGTTCCCAAACAGCAACCTCCTGCACTGATTCACTGGACAAATTCAAGCAAGTTGAGTCCCAGGAATTCAACCTACATTGGGAGCTACTGAAGAGAGCTGAACAGACATCTGAACCAGACTTATCAGAATCACAGAATTGTTGAGGTTGGAAGGGACCTCTAGAGATCATCTAGTCCAACTCCCCTGCTCCAGCAGGGACAGCTGGAGCACATGCCACAGGGTGGCATCCAGGCAGGTTTTGAAGACCTCCAGAGGAAAAAGACCAGTACAAACTCTCCACGAGGCACAGTATTGCCAGAAACCTGCCACCTCTTCCCCAAATAAGCTGACAAATGAACAAGACAAGAGAAACTGCTCTGCTCCTTGGACACTAATTGCACTCTGGAAGCACTCACAGCTTTAGCAGCTGCACTTCCTTCTGTGGAAAGTTCTCATCTGTTATCACAATCCACATCCCTCATGGAGTTGTGTGGGCTCCTAATACAAGCAGGCTGTTTGGAAATCATTTAACCACTGCAGACCCTGGGGGAATGGAGAGGGCACCCTAGAGACCATGGTGACCACCTCAGGACATGGCTGGCCAACAAGGAGCCTGACATTGAGAGCTCTCAGGACATGAAAAGCTCCTACTCATCCTCAGTGCACAAAGTGACCTCCCTCACCTCTCCCAGCAGCTTATGAGTCAGCTATGAGCAATATCAGTTTGTGCTTGCATCATTCAACTGTGTCAATGAAACCCACAAGTTCAACACCTGATGTTGATGCCACTAGCATACAGGCACCATGTTGCTCCTCCCAAGGACCTCTCATTCCATGAAGGCCAAGTCCTTGCTGCCTGGAGGAGCCTATGAGAGAAGCAAAGAGTGCTTCCCCAGGGAAGCTAGGGGTGGTTTCCCTTTATGAGCACCTGTACAACATCCTCCACAGCCACCCCAGAAGCTACTGAGAGGAGAACTGCTTCAGGACAAGTCACATCACAGCTCCAGACCAGCTGAGCACTTCAATTCCACTCCAGCACCATGCAGGTATCCCTGTGAACATGCCCAAATCCAAATAAAGCAGGTTAATTTAACAGCCCCTTGAATACAAGACATTTCCGGTGCAACATTACTTTGTTTTTTTACTGCTGCTATCTAGTGGTTTTACTGAGTAAGGAACATTTACATTCAACACAGCAGTGCTCAGATTAGCTGTGTGGACTTCAGTGAGTGGAAAAAGTCTATAAGCAAGAAACAAGTATTCTTGCAATGCCCTTTGGTGATACATGTTCAACAACTACCTGCCGCTGTCTCCAAAGAACTGTCTGGTCCGAGCTGCAGCAGCTGAAGAGGGCCAGCATGAATGTGCACACAGGCTGCATGACCTGAAGCACTGGCTTCCTCTAATCACCATACAGTGAGAAAATAGGGCAAAAAGCTAAATGAAGACACGTCTCTCCCATCACAGCCCCACTTTAATTACATCCGGGTACTACATGCCTTGAAAACTGTCCAACTATGGAGCCCAGGAGTAAACCAAGGCCAGGAAAGATGCACACAGGCTTACAGGACAAGGCATAGCCTTTGCCTCCCAACTTGGCCATCAGTCTATGGAGCCAAGTCAACAACAGCTGGCAAGGAGGGAGCTGAATGAAACAAGATGTTCAGCTCGATCTTCCCTCATAGCTGCTCCATGTGCTGGATGTCACTCCAGATGCTGCTACTCCTTGCACTTCTCATTTTGGCTCACAGACAGGTTATATGAGATATGTCACTCACCTGCTTCCTGGCTTTCTCCTCTCTGGCCTGTGCCTTCATCTGTTGCACCTCCAGCGAGTCTGCTTTTCTTCTCCTCATGAAGAGATCGTGGTTCCCGATACACAGCTGGAGAATCTGTTCCAGGGCAGGGTAGAGAGCAGAGGGAAGCTGCTGTAACATGGTGGCAGTGAGGTGACTTGTGTTCCAAACATGAAAATCAGGGACTGCTCTGGCTCAGTGCTCATAGGCACCTTCAGCCACTCACTGATCTCAAACTCCACCAGCTCTGGCACCCACATGAGCCCAGAGCTGCAGCTCAGCCTAATCCACAGGCCAGACACCATTTCCTTGGCTACTGACTCCTAATAGAGACTATTTTTATGCTGCATGTGCTGGTAGCACAGCATGATTCTGCGCTACCACACATTATGTCAACCTCAAGAATGTTTTAGCCCCAGGAATGAAACAGACTTCTACAGCTTTGGCCAGTTCCCCACTTCTCTCCATCTCTGCTCCATGCTCTTTTTTAAGGTTTATAATAAACTTGTACCTTTTTGAACAGAATGTTTAAGCTATTGGTGGTAAGAACTGAAATATGAAAAAGCACCTTTGATCTTGGGCACAATTACACATGAAGTTGATCAAAAAACCTCCTTGGAGGCCTTCAGCTACCTGTGCCACAGGTTTTTGAGCACTGATGTGATTCCCTCGATGGAGGTGAAGAGCAGGAGAAATGGCAAGTCCAAAGAAAGGTTAGCAAAGAGTGAAGTGTATGCAAGGCAATATAAGCTGAGCTTATTTTTCTGTAACAAGAATGAGTTTCTCAACTTTCTTTTCTTAGTTCCTAGTTCACGTCTTCCATCCCACAGATCACAGACTACCTCCTTTCGAGTTCAAGGCCTTACAGCTCCACAGATCTGGTGTGCCTGGGAAGAATGAGACCCACAGACAGGCTGTGCCTTTGTGAAGCAGGCCATGGCCCCATGGTGTATGAAGCACAAGGACAGCCCACAGGATGACTCCTGTCTCTGATACGTGAGGACCATCCCCCTTCTTCCTTCTGCAGACCTGAAGAGCTGCTTAGTGACAGCACATGGCTCCCAAAAGCTCCCTTAGAGAGCTCGAAGAAAATTGCCCTGAAGAGCATATTCTTGCATGATCCCCAGAAACCACCGCTGCAGACACCAGGAATCATGTTGTCTGTGAACTTACCAGCTTATTCACACGCAGCTTCGATGAATTGAATTTAAAAACATCAATCTTTTTGTCCAATGGCTTAATCGTAAACTGAAAGGAGGAAAAACAAACAGGTGAGAGAGAGTTACCAGGAATCCAGTGTTTAATCATAATGCAGCTATGAAAGTCTCCCTGAAAGCCCTGGCTCAGAAGAGGTCAGCCATGCTGGACAAACACTGCTAGG
This sequence comes from Nothura maculosa, assembly GCA_032353885.1. Taxonomy (NCBI): domain Eukaryota; kingdom Metazoa; phylum Chordata; class Aves; order Tinamiformes; family Tinamidae; genus Nothura; species Nothura maculosa. The sequence goes on from JAUBOD010000070.1 coordinate 1,365,382, forward strand.
AGCTATTCCTACAGCTTTAGGCTAAGCAAAAGAACTAGCACCAAAAGCAATGATCTTTACAACTGGTCTTTACTCCAAAGATTGCTAGTGCTATGAAAAGCAACAAGAATGCAGCTGCCTTCAAATTGCCAGGCCCAATGGCTGGGGCACTCAGCAGAACACCTGGTACCATGCAAGGGTGGCTCATCCACCTCCAAAACCCAAACAAGATGCTGCTCTTCTGCAGGCTGTAGAGAACTAAATGCAATGGAGAAAACCGAGTCATGTGTGCACAGAAGATGGTAGAAGAACCAGCTCAGTGACCCAACAGAAGGGAGAAAGTGTGAACAAGGACACAGAAAGAGGAGCAGTCACCCATCCCATGGACATCTCCACTCTCCAGGACTCCCTGGTGAGGTTTTTCTTTGAAAAATGCTTCCCAGAAACTCAGATGTCCTTCCAGGATGCTTTTCAATCTAAAATATCACGCCCTCACTCCAGCTTGTATTTACATTTTGTGAGCCATGTAAGGCAGCGTTAGCCCTAAGTTCACCCTTGTCAAAGTACTTCCACATGCCAGTTCTCTTGAGAGGATGTGACGGCAGGGCCACATTCCAAAGTTTTGTCAATGTAGTCCCTGGACAGACAGATGACTTGGGACTAACAAGAGGATAATTCGGGAGATGGAGTGCTCTGCAACACTGCGTTTTTTGGAAGGCAGGCACATAGTCCATCACTCCCCCACAAACTACAAAAATAACCAGCTGCAGAGACAGCACTGCAGCAGGCAGTCTGTATCCATTAAACCTGGACCATTTGTCAATACAGTGCACTGCCTGGAAAGGGCTCGGCACAATGTGCCTGGCACTGTTTTGTTTTGTTGCTTTAAGAGCCAATCTTCCCATCCTTTTGCATGGACACACATGCCCAAATGTCCCTGGATTTTGGCCCCCGCACAACCCACATGAGTCACTGTTTGCAGCAGCAAGAATAGGCCAAGGAGGAGTTTTAGCTCCACATAACAGCTGATACTTGTTACAGAGACTAAATACTTCTACTGCATCAGCTGTCATGCCCAGCTATTAGCCTGTTTACTATTGCATCAGCTCTACTTTTGGTCATTTTAGCTCATAGATTGTTGACCTGATAGAACATGGCAGGTTTTTACCCCAGAGAAAGATCTGCTATCATCTTGTGTCAAGGTCTGGCAGCAGAGATTTCAATCCTCAGAAAAGGGAGCTGGTCTGTTTTACTAAGCAATAGAGCATTTTAGTTATAAGGAGGGAAATATGTGAGTCAACTAGTCCACCATGGGCTTACTCCTTACAAAATTTTCCATGTCCTACAAGTGCAACTGGTGAGAAAACTTTAGCTTTCATCCTGATCAATATTACGCTTTTTAATTAAGTTGTTTTCTAATTGAAGCAAATTTTCCTCCTTACCATCAAGGCAGTTTCTCTTTGAAGTTCTCATAGACTGAAAAAAAAATATCAGCGGATAGGCTATACTTGCACAGCCCATTTTCCTGCTGCTCTCAACCAAGTTTGGTGGCCCACAGTTCAGAAGGACATCTGCATTTATATTTTGGGTTTAATAGAAGTCTACCCAACAGCGGGCTTAAATTACTCAACCTCCTAAAAGAAAATTCCAGCTTTCCTGCCCAGTCTGGCAGTCTGAAAGCTCAAAACAACTCAATATAGCAAGGTGCAAGAATTCCTCTTCTCAGGAATATTTTTTTATGATATTTAACAACATAAGAAGTCTCTGTGTGTCACGGTTAACCTCTTGCATGCCCATCTCTGGAAAACTTCAGAAAGCCTTAAAATTAAGGTTTTTATTGGAGTGGTTCAGCTTAGCTAAGCTGGTGAGGGCAAGCACAGCAGAAAGAGTAGCTGAGAAATTATTTCAATTGTAATTGTGGTCTTAGGGGAGAGGGCAGATTTAGCTGTACCTCTTTATCACTGTAGGAAATATTCCGGATCTCATTCCATGGGAAGGAGATTTTGGGGGTCAGCCTGTTGTCTGGGTCATAAATGTGAAGACCCAAGGCATCGACTCCAAGCAGCAGTTCAGTGCCCTTTTTATTCTACAGAGGAAAAAGAAAAGAAAAACCTTTTATTCCACTTGGCCATGAGCTGACACATGGAGCCACCGTGAACTTCCCCCAACCCTGTGCAGTGCCCCCACAGTGCTGTGCATTAAAGGAGCTTCTGCCTCCCAGGTAGCTGGAGATAAAGCAGATCATAGTAGTGATGCTCAGCACACTGTGGCCACCTTGCCCGTCTGCAGGCTCTCCGTGGCTCCTCCTGAGCAATCTTAGTGACACAGAAGACTAACACAAGCAGCTTAATATAGCTCTAAACACGTCCCGCTGCCTGCACTCACCCTAATGGCAAAGTAGTTCACTCCATACATCTCCAAGTCCTGAGCTATCTTCAAATACTCCATTTCTGCTTCATCTCTGCCAGACAGGAAAGAAAGAAAGGCAAAAGGTAAAGATATTTGCCAGCATCAGAGGAAGTGAGACAGCTGGCTCTTGCTCATCTCCCAGGCTCACACCATGTATTCAAACACTGGCTGTCTCTACAACATAGGTCAAGCCTATGCTTGCTGGCAGGATCAGTAACTACCAGCAGTAAATTCTTGATGGCATCTTAACAGCTGTTAATGCCTGCCCATCCCAATGCAGCACTTCAGGCCCCACTTGGTTCATTTCCTAATACCTAGAACAGAATGGAGAAAAGAAAAACAAAAACAAGCAAACAAAAAAACCTAGCTGCGGGTCTGACTGTTTAACAACAGTCCTAAATTCTCCTAAAATCTCTACGATCCTATCAGTGAACAGCAGGATATTTTCAGAGCAATCAAAAAAGTGCTTTGCTCCTCTTGGGTCTGCTACAGGTTTGCCAGGATTAACCCTATCCATAGACCTTCACCCAGGTGACTCATAATCCTGCATGGACACAGTTCTGGGAGACAGTTTATTTCTGTATGGGAAAAGTTAAATTCTACAGGTTTAAAACTGAGCTTGATATGATCCCATCAACACGAAGTATTGCACAGTTTAACTAGTTCCAGGGTAACGTAGCTGAAATAATGAGTGGAATAGACTTGACCTGGCTTTGCATTTTATGTCTGCCACACTGCTTGGCTGGAAAAGGGCAAAAAAATTGTCAAAGCAGCTTCTCACTTCAGGCAACACAAGCCACATTTCTCACTGGATAAACTCAGCTTGGTTTTTATACTCCCTTCTGCCTAGTGCAACTGCTGGGAAGTGGTTCACAGAGCTCATCCAACTCCTGTCAAAGCTGTTGAGACCCTCCAGTTGAAGGGACCACTGTGAAGCCTTGGGTGATGCTGGCACATGCTCACCTTGCTCTGCCCCGGTGCTCGGCATACCAGGCTGTTATTCTCTCTTCCCACATCTCTGGAGTCATCTGGTAGAGGTTTATCACCTGGTACATGCAGGGGGAAAGAGACCCAGTCATGCTGCTGCTCTCACCAGCCTCCTCACCCAGCAAATGAACCAAAAATCCCTCAAATATCTCCATCAAAGCATCCTCGTTTCTGGTGGGTGTGCTCAGCCCAGCTCTCTCATTCCCCTGCGGTCCCATCACCCTGGTATCTCATAAAATGCAACCAGGAAATCCACTGGAAAGAAAATGTATGATTTTATTTTGCTTAATATATTCCAGGACTCAAATTCTTCTTCCCCTGCACATCTTTCCAGACTGCTTCCCATGGGAATGGAGACAGAACCACAGACCCCTTCAGTACAATGGGTTTCATTACCTAAACTGTCACCAAACCTGGAAATTCACCCTTATGCTCTGCTGAGCCCTTTACCCGCTTTGGCAGCAGCTCCTCTTGTGCCAGGAAGCCTCGTTTGTGCACGTTGGGGTCATAATCACCATACTGAAAAGAAGCAGAGACAATGGCACTGAGGCTGAGTCAGGAGAACAAAAAGAGAGCAAGGGGGAAGTAGGAAAGCAGGGGGAAAAAAGAGAGAACGAAATAATAAATAGATAAATTCACCCTTACAAATCAACCACCAAGGATTCGGTGTGCGTCTAAGCTGGTAAAGTGCACCTAATAATTTCTAATGCTTGTTGAGATTTAAATCTTTCAGTCTTCTGGAGCATTGCATAAAACAACTGAAAAAATAAGATATCTGGAAAATAAGATATCTTATTCAAAACTGAGGGTCTCTGAAGTGTGTGTGAAAACAAATTTGCTTCTTGGATGGGGTAGGGACCAACCAGTAACCAGCAATGCAAATAACCTAGCAAGTTTAAGAGGATGATGGACACAAGACACACACAGTAAGTCTGTGATGTCATTAATCTAATGAGCAAAACTCCTGATGTGGCATTTCCTAGTTAGACGAGACACAGCACTGCTTTCTCAAGGTGTTTTGCAGGAGGAACAGCCTTTCTTCTCCTGCCTTGCTTTCCAAACCTGCCTTGGATGCTGCTTGACAAAACCAGCGCTCAGCATTGCTGGCCCATGCAAACACCCTTTAAGCAGCACAGCGAGCAACGGTTCATACCAGGCAAGCAGGGACTAAAGGGGCAAATACTCATGTGGAGCCAGAGCAGATGCAAAGGAAGCAGGCAGCAATCAGCACCAACTCAGCTCTCAATCCAAACAGCAAATACGCTGTGGATTTCACTCAGGAGGGTGCTCGAGAGGGTAAAGTGTCTCTCTCCCAAGGCCTACAGCTGTTCACAGGAGAGATACGGTGCCTAAACCGATGGCAAAAAGGAGCAACAAGGAAAAGGCAGCGCTGGGAGAGCCAACAAAACTCTGGTAACCTTGGGCACGCAGAAAACAAGCCACTTTGGGTGATAAAAAGAACAGCAAATAGGATTAGCGTGATTATTTTTTGTTGGGATCTGCTAGGAAGATCCAAGGCTAAGTACGGATTATGCGATTTTCATGTCGTGAAAAATACTGCTGCACCCCAAAGGGATGTTTGTGAGAGGCTGGATGAGAACACTAATTATTCACAAGTAGGGGAAAGAAGGAAAAAAAAAAAATCAACAAACAGCCCAAGTACTCAAGTGCTGCAGTGTATGTTGGCTCAAGTGATTTGGCAAATGTAGCTTTAAAGCCTTTTTCAATTAAATCATTATTCCAAAACTGTCAGGGAAGCTCAGTTCTTGTTAATTGAGCTGCGTGATTAATATTTCTGTTTACACGTGCAAGTTGTCCTAACATCAGTCATACACCTGGCTTATGTTGCCTTGCGCACGTATGCTATGCTCAGTTCCAAACTATTAAGGAAAAGTGTTTTGGAAAAAAAATAAACAAAATACATATGAAAGCCTTCTTTCTGCATGCTGAAATGCTGCATGATATGAACATGCCTGCCTCACAGCAATGATTTGCATTTAAGGGGCAAGAAAAGGAAAAAAATCTTGAATATTATCCTTTTTTTTCTGCAAGAAAGCGTTTTGCACTGGAGTCTATGCCTCTCCTCACCATTTAAAATGTGAAACCCTCCAAGACACATGGTTTGAGGGCAAGAGGGGAGAGCACAGAGCAACTCCCCAGATCAACACCAGTATAGAGAGAAAAAGCAGCTTTTGTTCGTGTCCCATGCACACTTACTTTATTATTTCAGGCAGGTGGGTAAAAGTGATATAATATAATGTATAATATAGTCATATAGTAATATAATAATAATATAAAATATATATTTATCTATATACTATACTATATATTATATAGTGTATGTTGTGTTGTATATTATAACATATATTCTATATAAATTTTATATAAAATATATAATAAAGTAGTATAATATAATAATATATAATTAATATAATATAATATAATAATAAATAATAATATCATAGTATAATAGTATAGTATAATATAATATATTAGCAATATAATGAAAGCAGCCCTGCTCTCATTCAAACAGCTACTTCAGGTACAAATGAGGCTGGTTTGCCTCTGTTGATGCAAATTAGCACATCACTAATGAAAGTGCTGTAATTATTGGCCACCTTCTGATCCAGAAAGGTCACATGGAGCCTGGAAGAGCCGCTGCTCCCATGAGTCACTGGAAGGAACTAACCTTCTGCGACACTTCTTCCTAGGATTTTGAGGATTTTTGAGGATTTTGCCTCCAGATTCCTTCTATGCTGGAAAATAACAAGTGATGGGGCAACCCAGCCTGGGTCCTACTTAGTTGAGGAGGGCTGCAAGGAAAAGTCATGCCTGAAGGAGACTCCAAGGTGTGTTAGGTAGGACAAGGAAGGGCATCTCTCTCCCACTGAAGAACCTCTTTGCAGAATCAAAATCAGCAGATAAGAAAAAATGCTGCGATCCATTTGCTCCCCTATCAAGGCAAGTGAATATCGAGTGAATCAAGGGTGTCCCTGAGCCCAAGGTGAGCAGCTGAGCTGCAGGATGAGGCAATGTGATAGTGTACCAAACCACAGCCTGCTCCCGGATCAGGAGAACAGGAGACACAAGTTAACAGGGTTCAATATTTACCCAAGAGTTTATTGATTTTGGCAACAGGAAAAGTCATCCCCTACAGATCTTCAGCTCATTAGGTCACAGGAGTGAAAGCCAAGCGAGTGTTTGCTCATGTGCTTCAATGCAAGCGATGAATGTTTGATGCAAATAGAAACATTTTTAGAAACCACTTGTTTTTTACAGGCTTGCACATCTCACAAAACAGGTTTTCACCAATATGAGGAAAAAGCTTTCTAGTAAATGCAAGTATTCACCGTCAAGCAATTCTGTTATGTGCCAAAGAGCTCTGGACTAAATTGGGCATAGACTAAAGGGGTAGGAGAAACATTAGCAAGCAAGCTAGGAAAAGCAAATTTGAAGACTTGGATTCAGGGAAAAAGCTCAGTGCTCAACTATGAAGGCACTTAATCCAGACAGTTATGCAGGTATTGTGATAAACAGCTTGGAGTTAAACCTCTTCTCCCACTTGTTCCAGGAACATCCCTACCTCCAGCCTCAGAGCACTTCCACTATCCCGGGAGCAGATCTCCTATCAGCTCTCCAAAGCTGCATGCTGTCCTCCAGGACTGCAGTAATGTTAACACAAGGAATTGTGGCATGTAAAAATATAGTGGTTATTGTGAAGATGGGCAGAATCTAGCGGAAGCAATGGAAGCACTAGTCCTATCGCTGATATGCCAAAATAAAGTAAAATAAAAGTGGCAACTGGGGCAAAAAAACAAAGTCATGGCCTACAGAAGCTCCTCTGCTCCTGTGATATGCTACACTTCAGAAGGCAACTAAGAAAAACTCTTCTACAGATCCTTAGCTAAGTCCTTTTAAGAGCCTGCAAAACTCCATGCAAAGTCACACGACAGTTAGAATAACCACCGCCAAAAAGGCAACAGCACTAATGCATTTCCTCACTTTCAAATTTTTGGAAAATAACAACTAACAATAACAAATATCATTTTCCCCATCCACCTCTTGCTCAGTCAGCAAGCAGACATAGTGCAAAGCACCTTCTCAGGAGCAAAGCTACCCACTGCCCAATGTTCCCAGGCACATGGAGACCCTGCCTGGCTCCTCTGCACCTACCTTGGCTTGCACTGCATAGGAAGCCAGCAGCACTGAAGCCTCGGGAGGGCAATAGATCTTCTCATCCAGAATCTGCTTCTTCACCTGCACAGAGCAACGACACAGAATGGGTTTAGGGAGCTCTGCAAAAAGTGACTGTCACAAGAGATGGTTGTAGTTTAACTGCAGCTGCCAACCAGCTGGTTGATGTTTCTCAGGCCTCGGAAATCTCCAAAGGGAAAAGTGCAGAATTTTGCAGGTTGCCTTTTCCAGACAGGTTTGCGAGAGGACATAAATTTATACGCAGAAAACAGCAAAAGCTACATCTTGTCGCTAAAGGCAAGGGGGAAAAATAATTTCCCATGTAAAAACACAGATAAAACCTCTTCAGACATAAGCTACGTGTTGGAATGACATCTGTGCGCTGCATTAAATCAAAAACAACAAGAGAAAAGCAAGCAGATAATTTCTCCTAGCGGATGTAGGTCTTGTTTGGAGTCACTGTGCACCAGGACTCAATGTAGATACTCTTCCAATTCCTCTGGGCCAAGCATGTCCAAGGGCAATCCCAGGAAAGCCACTGTACAGCTCCCACAAATCCCTCCTGTTTCTCTGCATTAAAAATAATTAAATCTATCATGCTTGATTTTTTTTGACACAATTAATTTTCCCTGAATATAGATTAAACAAAAGACAGGCTATTTCCATGTGAGGCTTAAATGGATTGTCATAGAGATACAGTTAACCTCATTTTGAATTTATAGTCTATGTTGTGTTCTTAAAAGTCTGTTAAAACTTCATCACAAAAGATATTCTCCTGCATTAAGATAAATAGGACAGCTTGCAGGCACATGCATGCTCCTGTTTCCCACGTGTTATGTGAGTACAGTCTCCTTTCATATTATCAGAACTTCTAGCAGAAAAGTGATTTACAAGCTGCATTTACAAAAAAAATGCAGCTTTCTCTGCTTTTTATCTCTGATTTTCTAAAACATCCCAGAATCATTTTTTTCTCCTCAAGGGAAAAGCCTGTGGCAAACTGGACATTTAGAAACATCCATCAAGAGACAGCGGAGCACAGAACAGAGTTGGGAAAATTAACTGAATATTTTGCATTTAGAAGCTCTTTTAGTCCCGAACACCAAAGAGCAGCTTTGGAACAAAGAGGAGATCCAGTGGGCCAGGGGGGGTTCTTTTTAATACCCATTTTAATACCCATTTTAAGCACATCCACAGTGTGCTTCTGCTAACAGGGCTTCATTTCTCAGCTAACTTGATTCCCAAAGATAGAAGATGACATTGTGCTTGCCAGGCCCCACACTCACCAGGCACTTAATGCACAATGTGTGTGACTGGGGGAGCTGACACCAGTGGTTTTCTCCTCCTACTTGGCTCCTGCCATCGGCTTCCAATCTGGTTGGGTTCCCAAGGTTTTCCTCTTCTCCAAAGATGTGGAGATTGTGAGGAACAGGTGAATGTCATTGATCAGGAACAGGCTGATTGCAGTGGCTCCTTATGGCAGGGTACCCATGTTTCACCTACCAGTACTTTCAGGTTTAAAGACAAGGGCCAGCTCCTGCTGCAAATGCAGGGAGGAGGGATCCAAGGTCATGTCCTTCACACCCAGGAAAGCCATTTTCCTTAGTTACAACATATTGGTATCACTGACCACCAGTTTACCAAGCCTGTAAATCTGGGAAACTGCTCTTGCTCCATAAGCCAACCCATCTTTGTCCTGTTTTCAAACATTTTTGTTACAGTTGAAGACAACTCCTTCCATAGCATGAATTACCAACACTTTGGTCATTGAACTGCTCAGACTCTGCAACCTTCGTGGCCCTTCTGCCTGTCCCGGCTTCTGGCTCTCCAGAGCTGGGAAATGGGCACAATAACCAAGCTCCTACCTGAAGGAAGAACAAGTGCTGAGTGATCTCCTGGACCAGCTCCTCTTCTGCATTCTCGGGATAAAATTTGGCCAGGAAGTGAAAGGTGACTGGCTCCTCGGTGGGAACGTCGTGATCCAGCACCTGGGGGGACACAAAAACCCTCTAGCTATTGCTTCCTGCCTCAAAAGAACTGATGTCTCTCGGAGCCAAGCAGCAGCCTTCCTGTTATGATTAGCTTTTGTCAAACATCTTTGCTGCTTTGCAAGCTAAGTGGCCCAGAAACCACAGTTAAAAATGTATCAGAAGAAAAAAAAAAAAGAGGGGGAGGAGGAAAGAAGAAGAAAAAAGGCAGATTTCTGACGTTTATAGCTATACAAAATAACAAATGAGGCAGCAACAAAGAGCATGAGGAATGAGCTGCTTGCTCTAAGCCAAGGCTGATACTCCTCAGCTGTGCATGTGCTGCCTGTCTTGCTCTCCCCACTTGCTCCTAGTTTTGCTGGGTAGTGACATTTCTCCTTGCTGTCTTTTTTTTTTGTGCTGGGGATGTCCAGCTTAGATTCATCTTGGCCTAAAACCTCAGAGCGAGATGAGGGATTTGTCAATTAACTACTTTCTATTTTCTTGAGCACAACATAATTTGGGTTCAAGCAGCACCACACCCAGTGCTTCTCCGGCTAAGGGTTGATCAACTCAGACAGGATTTCCTCCTGTTTTTCCCTTGTGTTTTCTTTCCATTCTTCTTCCTCTGGAGCTTTTGAGCATCGTGAGCCACAGCAAACATAAAACAAGAAGTCGACATTTAGAAGCATGAAGGATTCTCTAAAAGAAACCATCAGGCCTCATTTACATTCAGTCAAATGAAAATCTGGCATCCTCAGCCTCCAAAATGCCCTAAGGGGATCCAGGTGAAGGATTAGGGGCAAAAACCACCTAATTCTTCTTGTTTTGACTTATAATTTGAACGGTTCTGAGGTTTAAATGCACTTCTGCCAATTCTCTTCTGTAGCACGCCTGTAATCAGGTGTGGCAAAAGAAAATATATCCTCTTTCTGCACTGCACACAACCTCACAAGGGCAAGTTCCAACCTTCTTGTCCATTTTCAGCCAAGCCACCGTGTCCTTGATGGTGTACTGAAGGCCGAAGAACCAGGTTTCCCGCAGTCCCAGCGTCCTGCACACTAAATCAAACAAGTCCTTCCCTTTCCACTTCACCTGCAAGAGAAGAAAGAAAGGGCAGAGGTGTAAAGACTGATTTCAAAAGTGCTTTCTGTTCAGCCAAATAACCCCTTTTTCAACTTGTCCTATGTTTATATCCCATAATTTTGTCTGCATTTGAAAACCTGCAAGAGGTATTTGGTAGAAATAGGAGAACAACCTAACCAAGCACCCTTTATATCTTTCCACTTACTCTCAGCTGCAGAGCATCACCTCTCCTGTGCTTGGGAATAGCAAGGGGATTTGTTATGCCCTACAGCACAAAAAGAGAGCAAGATCCTCATTTTTTTTTCTGACAACACATCAAAGTCAGCAGCAAATCCAACAAGGCCATTTTAGTTCCTTCTAATTCATATATTGCTCTGAGTGGCACCTATTGACCAATAATAAAAAAAAAAATTCTAAATGCCCTAATGGCAACTTTAATGTCCCAGGGAACCCTGAGCAATCTTGCAGCTGTTCTGACCTTGTTGCTGCAAATTGTTCTTAAAAAGAGAATTTTAGAGAGGGAGAAAGGGACCAAAACAGTTGCATCCACCATGTCACATTCCTGCTGCTTCCCACTACCACCTTGGGGGCAAAGAGGTGCAAGTTTCACAGATCTGTGATTAGAAATCATGAATTTTCCATGTTTAGCTATCCTCCAGTTGCCGTGATGAGCTCTGCCATGCTCATCCCAAATTCCTTCCTGGCTGTTATTTCAGGAGGATGTTTAACTCCTCCATTCAAACTAGAGCATGATGGACATCACAGTGGGGATTTTGCACCATTTCTGCGGGCTCTTATAAAAGGCAAACACCAAAGGGCTCTTTATTAGCTTGGATTAGACTGCTCGGCATAAAGTTTTGTTGGTTCCACCTCCCTTTTTTCCCTCCAAAAGCCAACATTTCAACCTGTGAGTTGGGCACCAGCAGGGCATGGGGCTGCCAGCCTCCAGTCTGGAAATCTAGCAGCAAGTAGGAAAACATGAGTGTTGCCCACTCACCCTGCAATTTTAATGCAGAATTATTTTCCCTCATCACTTGTGTTAGGTTTGATATTGCTCTGCCTTTGGACTCATGTGCTACAGCAGAAATATATGCCTAAATTTCTGACTCCATGGTGTTGAAGTTTCCAGTTATAACAGCACATCCAACTGGGCCAAATTCACTTCATTAAATACCCGAGTGCAAGAGCAGCCACCTTTATCTCAGCCTATGGGATCTCACACCACACCTCGGCGCTTAAAGCAACGATCCGCATTCAGGAGGCATCTTCTGATAGTCCAGCTCCAACTGTTTTATGGACCTGCAGGCTCTCGGACTGCCTCATCCTTATTTCACAGGCTGTGTCTCATTAACTGGCACATTTCTGGCCATAAAATACAGCAGGGTGCCTCGTGATGCAGACCCATTTGTGCAGAGCTGAGCCAGAAAATGACCTGGTGCTGCCACCTCCTGGTCTTTGCCAATTTTGCAAGTAGTTAGGAGCTCTCTGGAAGACTAAAAAAAGCTTATTGTTGAAAATACCCTCTCGGTCATCTGTCAGAGTGGTCAGCAAAATGCTATATATTTTTATAGCATATATATGCATATAAAAATAAAAGTGACATGAAAAAGTAAACCTTAATATGCTCCCCATCCAAGGGGGCCAGGTAACCTGCAGCACGGCCACCTCTGTGTCTGGATGCCCTTATCACTGGTGGCCAACATGAGCAGCAGGTCACCCAACCGCCTGCAGGTGTGAAGGGGACACGGTGGAAAGCTGAGTGCTGCAAAAACACAGGGCACGAGGGGGGCAACTGCCCTGCCACTTACCTTGGAGAAACAGGGAGCACCTGTAAAAAAATCAGTGCAGTCACACGTTTTTAAGGATTGCTGAAAAATGACTCTGCAACTGAGCAAATTGTTTTATTTCGTGCTAATTTGCTGCTCAATGTGAAAGAGACTGAAAAAGACTGAATGGAAAACGCGAATGGAGTCCTGGGAAGTTGCACTAATTCCTTACGTGTTTCTTTCAGGAACCTTATAGAAGCAGCAAGCTTTACCAGGCGGCCAGGGCACCTTTGCACAGAGGTGGATGGCAGAAAGGAGGTGCAGGCAAGGAGCTGGCTGAGACCTGACACCAAGCAGCACATACCCTGACAAACAGGCAAGGGATATCTGCTCCTCGTCCCTTCAGGAGACGCCTGAACAAGTTCCAGCTCAAAAGGAGGCAAACTGGACAGTGCAGACCATATTCACCCTTCTGAAGCCTAACAGCAGCACGACAGTTCCCAGTTAATATCTGGATTTGAAGCCAATTGAGAGCAAATCAAGAATCCAATAATTACAATCATTTCATTTTCTTAAATAAGCAGGTGTCAAAGGATTCCAGTGGTCGCTTACTGAGCTACAAGATGGAACTGTAAAAATTATTTTATTTACTAAGGCTCCATGACAGCAAATAACAAGCTTTTAATTAACATCTATTTCTGTTAGCCACAAAGGAAGCTGGAAACACAGCCGGGCATAAAGGGGCATGTGTTTGCTGAGCTAGGCAGGTTTCTTGGTGGCTGCCCGAGATGGAACAAGGCAGGTGTGAGGGAGGACAGACCCTGTGCCACTGTGGCACTAAAACAAGCAGAAGAGGGAAGGGAGTCAGTCATGGCCCAGGGCATTATTTCCAATACTTCCATTTGGACTCTGCGATTTAAACAGTTATGTAGCAATATGATGCAGGGGAAGAAGCTCCAAGGAGGAGCAAAAAAGATCTTCCCCCTCCAGGGCCCTCTCATCTTCTCAGGACAAGGCTAAAGGCAAGACCAGGCCTGTGTGATGCTGCTGTGCTGGGCATCCCTGCAGATGCTCCGCGTGGAGCCAGGAACAAGGGGCATCTCCTGTCGGGAAATTACCAGCAAGAAACGTTGAACCAGAGGGAGTTGATGATGCCAGGCAACATGAGGAGGAGAAGCTTAGCCTTGCCCCGATAACTTGCAGGCTTTTCATTGAAGGACTAAAAGCTCCACCTTGCAAACTCAGGTGCTTGTCCCAGGGACTGCTCGATTTCCTCCCCAAACTGACAGAAGAAGCAAATACAGAACAAGGCAGCTCCCCTCAGCTTCGTGAATACTCTGGCGAGGCTGCATAGAGGTTCCTTCATCCCTGCTTAAACATTTGGCAGCTTCTCATCAATGACAGTATTGAGTGACCCCTTTTGAGGCTGTGGAGCTTCTGCAAGCGGCAGAGGCTGGGGGAGAAAAGGCAAATTCATAGGCACCTCCCCTGTTAACTACAAAGACACCTTCAGTAAGTCCCCAGGACACCAGCGGGCAAGGTGGCAATGGGGTTCCTCATGTGCTCCTATCCTGATCTCGTCACACTGGACTGGAAGAGCTCAGGAGTCTGTGTCACTGTGTCTGTGTCACTGTGTCTGTGTCACTGTGTCTGTGTCACTGTGTGTCACAGCTGCTTTTGATTTTTTCTTTTCTTTTTATTCAAAAAAACATAGAAAGTGGTAGGTTTCCTCATTTGATCTCTTCTTTTTGGGAAAAAAATTATGCCAAAATGTCAAAAATCCCACAGACTTGTGACCGTGTCATTTCAGAATTAAGTCTTCAGAACTCTGCTGCTCACTGCATTTCAGTTCAGCATCCACTTTTCCTGCTGTGTCCAAGCTGCAAGAAAACGTGGATCTTCTCCCAACTTCTTCCCAACTGCACCTTGTGTCCAAAACATTCTCCAGAACTCATGTGTCTCCCTGAAGCCTCTCTCAAGTTTGTTAAACTCCAGGCTAGAAAGAAGAAAGCATTTGGGAAAGGTGCTGCATCCCCGGAGATGGAGAGCTACGAATGCAATCACCACAACAAGGAAGGGTCAAAGAAAGACAGGAATGAGACCAGGGCTCTCCCACCACCTGGGCAGCTGGGATCTTAGGTGGCAATGCACGAGGAGAAAACTTGACCATAACAGTTCCAATGCAAACAAGATCCTGGCAGAGGAAGAGCATGGAAAAAAGCCTCAGAAGATCCAAACTCAAAGTATCACAGGGCTAAGCTATGCCAGACCTTGTGGATGCCAGACCACATTGTAGAGGGGCCAGCAAAGTTGCCTTTGCCACATTGAGTTGTGCAGATCTGGTGCTCACCCACTTGCTTTGGTCAGAGCCACCTTGGACAACGACCACCAGAAAAGAGCAGCCACAGAGAAAGCCACTGACAACGGCAACCTGCAGCAGCACCAAAGCTCCTCAATGGAACATCATGCTCCAGGAAACTCCAATCTGAACTACTGACACGTCGCTTCCCAAGTCGTTTCTTGGGCAGCATCTGCATTCACTGCAGATGAACATCAGTGCCCTTTGGGAGGCCATCTCCTGCACTGTCCTCAGAGCACAAGGAGCCCATGGACTGCACAAGCTGCTTGTGGGTGTCCTCAGAAAGGTGATGCCACTGGGGACCTGCTTAACAAAGCAGTATTAAGAGACACACCAATGTGGAATGTTCCTCAAGATACTATCAGTTAATGAGGTGCTGCACTCAGGCAGCTGTAATGGAAACAACTAAGAGGAAAACACTGACTTTGCACTTTCAAGATCTCCACCAACAACCTATGAATCTTTGAAAGAAAAGCCCCAGCTGTGATTGTTAGGCTTCATCACAGCATTAGCAATGATTAAGATTTAATTTCTGTGAATTATTTGCAATTTAGGCTCCATTTAGAGACATTCTTTGCAGAGCAGACAGATGCAAAGGAGGTTTAATCTCCCAAAATGAAGGGCTGGGAATTCCCTCAGAGCAAATTTAAAAAAAAAAAAAACAAAAAAACTACTACCCACCCTCCTCCCCAAAAAAGTGCCAAGCAGAATGGGTGAATTTAAGCCAACTGCTGCACTTCCTACCATGAAAGAGATGGTTGTTGCTTATTGCTTCTTCAGCCACATTAATGCACTCGTTTCCACCAGCCTGGCCATCCTTCATATCCTGCACCTACCCTAGCAGGTCTTCAAGGTGTTAACAATGGGGCCATGGGGCTGGAAAATCGAACTCTTAAAAACCCGGAGAAGAGCACTGTGAATAAAGTACATATATATGTTCATATACATATATATTTAAAGTAACAGTTCTACTCATGCTGCACAGGGGGAGGACACAGATTTTGGGATGCAGAGGGGAGAGGAGACATAACATGTCAGCGAGGAAGGGCGTCATGAATGGGGTAGTCCCACCTGTAGAGCAAGAAGGTCACCATGTTCACTGTGGGTCCTACGACCACAGGCAAACCCAATTGGGCCGCTCTTGCTCCAAAGGACTTGTGGAAAAACAGAGGCTGCAGGGCCAGAAGGGATCTGGAGAGTGGGAATAAGGGCAAGGACAGGAACGTGGAGGTGCAGCTGACAAGCAGCAGTGAATCCCTCCATCCCCTGCCCAACCAGGCTCTCAGAGAGTTTGGTTCCCCTGCAACCTGGGTGCGACACTAATGACACCTGACTGCCCCTCAGCATGTTTGGATGGGGAGCTCCTCTGCTCTCAAGAACAACAGCTGAAGTTCCACCACTGGAGAAGTAGAGCAGGATCCTTCCTGCATAATCCCAGGTCCCATTTGAGTGCAGGGAAGCTCCCAGGGCGAGACAAGTGTTTTGAGCAGCCCTCTCCCAGACAAGCTGCCTTCAAACGCATGAAGAGCCGTCCGGTTGAACCCAATCCGAGTGTGCTGCGTTCCCAGGTCACAAATAGCCCAAGCCCAACGCGGAACATCACGCTACTGTTTCACCAATCCTGGCAGCAGGATGAGCAGGATCCCTGCACTGCTCCAGGTGAAAATAAACCCCTAATCCTTCAAAACATGAGGACGCTACTCAGAGCTGTCACCACATCTCATCAGCAGGAAAGGCTCTAAGGTCAAACACTTTTTTTCAGCTTACAAGCATTTAGTCTCCTTCTCTGGAGGTCTCCAAACCCGCCTGGATGCCGCCCTGTGCCACCTGCTCTAGGTGCCTGCTGGAGCGGGAAGGTTGGACCAGATGATCCCTAGAGGTCCCTGCCAACCTGGAACATTCTGTGAAGAGCCGAGCAGAAGGGGAGCGGGTATCCAAGAGGACCATGTGCCTCCACAAACACGTTTCACTCCTGCATGTGAAAACCACACGTGCTGCGGCGTTTTGGGCCGAATCCTCCCAAATCCGAGCCGCGCTGTAACCCAGTCCCAGTGTAACCAGGCAGCAAGGCGATCCCGAGGGGCGCCTTCCCGCCTCCCCGCCCCAGGGCCGCTACCTCGCAGCTGAACTCCATCTCGGCATCCATGGTGACGATGCGCACCGTGAACGTCTTGGGCTGCTTCCTCTTGAGCGAGCTGAAGCTCATGCGGGAGGCGATGGCCCCCGCCATGGCGGCGAGGGCGGCGGCGGCGGGCGCGGCTGCTGCTCAGCGCCGGGGCTGGGACATGGCGGCGCCGATGGGCGCGGTGCGGGACGGGACGGGACGGGACGGGACGGGACGGGACGGGACGGGACCCGGCGGCGCCCGCTGCCTCACGGCGGCGGCCCGGGCCGAGTGGCGGCTGCTACCGCGACGCGCCCTCGCCGGCGCGCTCCGCCATTGGCCCCGCGCGCCTGCTCGTCCCGCCCCCTCGCCGCGGGTCGCGCGGCGCCGCGGCCAATAAGGAGCGTGGCCACCGCCCACTGCGGGGTGAGCCCGTGAGGGAATGGCGTGGCGGATGCTGTGATAGGTTGAGGCGGCCGCCGCTCATGGGGATGGGGCGGGACCTGGCGGATGGGGCGCGCCTTGCCCAGCACGCTGAGTTGAGCGGCCGCTGGGCGCGGCGCGAGCGCCCCCTGGCGGCGCGGGGGACCAGGGGCACCTGGCGCGCGTGGGATGGCGGCCGCGCTGGGGGGGAAGAGAGGGGCGAGGGGCAATGGGAGCAGGGGAGGGGAAGAGATGGGAAAGGGGCAATAGAAATAGGAGAGGGAATGAGAGGGGCGAGGGGCAATAGGAGTAGGGGAGGAGAAGAGAGGGGCGAGGGGCAATGGGAGCAGGGGAGGGGATGAGAGGGGAAAGGG
>JAUBOD010000076.1:0-28614 GCA_032353885.1 Nothura maculosa
GTGCCACCTGCTCTAGGTGTGCCCGCCGGAGCGGGAAGGTTGGACTAGATGATCTCTAGAGGTCCCTTCCAACCTTAACCATTCTGTGATTCTATGTCGCTTCCAACTTTAAGCATTCTATGACTCTGTATATCTTCCCAAAGATCTCATGCCTTCCCCCAGCATTGTTGTTCCATGAGATCTCACACAAGATGCCTCATATGTCATCTGTGGGAAACAGCCACTTACTCCATCTGTGTTCCCCAGTGTTTGCAGGGGAACCTGGGGAGCACATGAGAGCCTGCACTGAACAAATGAACCAGGGTGCAAATCGGACTGCATCCTTTCTGTCCTTCTGCTTTTTCAACATAGTTCTAAAATTTCTAGTTCTCAGCTGTATTTTAGAATACAAAGAGAGAGGTTTAGTGGCCCATTTTCTGTGAGGGAGCAGCTATGGATCACAGAAATCAGAGTATGCCATTCTGTGAAGCACAACACAAAAGGCATTTCTGAAAATGTGGAAGAAACAGCTGAGACATCCTGTCAAGTGAGCAAATGAGATTGATTTATCCTTCCTTGGAACCAAAGGAGTTAAAAATGAATGAGAAGTAGTGTTTGGAACTTCTCAAATAGTTCAGCCCCTATTTGTTTTGCATTCATGCACATCTGCTGCTGTTTAAAATCTAAGTAGAGTCCTGCACCAAATCTAAATGAGAAAAAAAAGAAAGATTCAAAAGAGTGCCTTCATGGAACTGTTCTCGATTATCAGTATTCTCTCTATGCATAAATCTCATTAATATGTATCAGTCAAGCAAAAATCTAGGACCTAATTTTCTATTTTCTGATGAAAATCTCAAATCTCTTAATATAAATTGATGCTGATAGTTCATTTCCTTTGTAGTAAGTTTTCCCATACTTTGCTGTATTTGACAGTCCTAAGTAAAGTGAATGATTAGTTATAAATAATATTTCATCACTAGTAATATAGACTAATAATACTGGAAATAGCTCTTTGCAAAAGCAAGCGAAGATGTAGATAGCACTAGCTGATTATTTGATATGCTCTGCTGATTTTGGTGTAACTCTATAAATACTCAAAGGCACCTATAAGCAAGCTGATAGAAGGATCTAAAAAAAAAGCTAAAGTCAAACTTTGGTGGATATTTAGAGCTCTAAGTGTGTTTTTGCAGTCCTCAAAGCACACAACTGTCCTGGTAGGCATTTAAAACCAATAAATGGATAAATTTTCATAGAATCATAGAATAATAGAATGTGTAAGGTTGGAAGGGACCTTAGAGGTCATCTAGTCCAACCCCCCTGCACACGCAGGGTCACTTAGAGCACATGGCACAGGGCTGTATCCAGGCGGGTTTTAAAGATCTCCAAAGAAGGAGACTCCACAACCTCTCTGGGCAAATCTTTCACTCAGAAAGATTCCTTAATTTGAGTTCTTTCCAGAACAGTCAGTATATTAACCAAGTTGACAATGTCGATCCGAGTTTCACATGTAAGCATAATTTTTCTCCATGGGTCACATTGAATGCATCACAAAATCCATCAGACATGATGAATTTCACTCACAGAGATGTCTGGAGTTTGTCATTAGCACTAAAGGAGGGAAGAACATCACCCAAGGTCAATACACTATTAGTCCAAGGCTGTTTAGATCTCTACATGCATCCTATGGCACTAAGTCTGTAGACTAGCCTAACAGAGAAGAGCTGTTTTTCCACTGAAGGAAGTTTCAATGTAGCAATGTTAAAATAAGTCATATATTTAGTATTACCTTCATTATTGGACATATTTTTATCTGAGAAAAGTAATCAATTTACTTAAGAAAAAATAGGAAGCAAATATCGTTACTGAATGTCATGAATATTGGTATCCACCAATGGCTGCACCATTCAGTGCAGCAAGCTATCACGAGATCAGCAGATAGCTCTCAGATGTCAAGATGGGAGGGAAAATGTGTTTATAATAATTTGAATGCCTCGCATTATCGTTTCAGTGTTTAGCAGCTACTGAGACAGGATTTCAGATAATATGCTCTGAAAGATTTCATTTTGTTTCCAGTAGAGTTCATTCAATCATATTTGCATTTGAACCTAGAATGGTGTGGTAATTAAATCTTTGTTTTTTTCAGCAAGGCTATTTAGGTATAAGTTTCAACTTTGTTTCAGACATGTGCCGAAGGTTATTTTCACCGAACACAGTTATAAAAGTCACTTGTTCTGTGTATTCCAACAGTGTAAATGCTATACAATATTTGTGAGGAAAATGTACTTTATATATTTAGTTGGTCTTCAATCTCCAAGAAAAATACTCCCTACTTATCAGAGATTATCAAGTCAAAACACTTTTCTTACTTTAACCAAAGCTAACATATCTTCTTTTTTTTTAATTATAATCATCACTAGGATTTTTTCATTTGAAAATGTAGTGAAAATGAAGGGAAAAGATAATGAAAGGCAGCAGCAATTGCATGAATCTTGAAATCAAGCCTGAATGACTTGGTAAGCTCAAACTCCTTCACGGATCATTGGGGTTTGATGACCGAATCCCTGAATGAAGCTTTATGACCTGAAGAATAAGCAGGCCACACATTGCAGAGGTTTTTGTGTGTGTCAAGGATAAACAGATGTGTAGAGCTTAAAAACAAAACAAAAGTGCTTTCTTGTCCCATCCAGCCACACTGAGTGCTTGGTGTGACTCAAGCAGCCCTTTATGCTGACAATGCCTTGCAGAAGTAATATTTTCTTTAGCATTGCCTCCAGCTAAAACGGATGGTATTCAGAGGGATCCATTCCTTACATTTTTTTCCTTTTTTTTTTTTGCTTAATTACTTTGAAAATTAGAACTGAGTGCAAAGACAAAAAGAAAAAGGTATATGCTATTACATATTTCTCTCTATAACAAAAAGTACTTAAATTCTTACATTATAGGAAAAACAAAGTCCATAAAAAATCTATTTAATAAAGCTAAAACATTTCTACACAAAGTTGCAACACAAAAAGGATGTAGCAAAGATTATGCAAAATGTGGAATTCATCCAAAGAAAGTTCAATAGTTCCTTTCAAAATGAGTAAGAACTTCCTGAGATTTACTCTTCCTTTACAGTACCAAAGATTCAATCCCCAAAACTCACATTACCTCTTGGGGCTTTAGTATGTGTTGCACAGATATGCAGAAATTAAGAAATATATTCTCTACAAAATGTATTGTGTTTTCCCAACTTTCCCTTTTAAATGTTTTCTGAACTAGCTGAGAGCATGAAACAATATTTTATGTCTTAAATCTGGAAATGGTGTTTTCTAGAAATGCAAAAAGAAAAGACATCTTAAGCTTGGACTTATTACTACATTTTAAATTCCAAATCTCATAGATTTCTCACAGAGGTTAGCCTATTTTGTGAAAAGTAATACTAACAAAAAACTTTTTTGTGTAACTTGGGCAGAGTTATTAATATGACCCATAGTACAGCACTACAGGTGGAAAAGCTATCAAATGGTCTGGGAAAGTTTTTATTCAAATTTGGCTTCACAGATGTTCAATCACTTAGTATTTTCAAGCAGAATAAATATGATGTCCGTAGTATATATTCCCATTGGCCCTCTATGACCAGGTTAGTTTTTCCCTTAAAGAATACAAAAAGTGGTGATGCACCATTATTTTCCTTTTGTGTTAGTATGAAGTTTAATAAAATAATAGCAAAAACTTTTGCTACTGTATAATCAATAGTAATATTTAGAGTAGGTCTCTAGTGGCATAAAATCACAGTTGAAAACTGGTTACAGAATGTTTTCCTGTTTTTTATCCTACCAGCTGCAATTTGGAAAGTCTATTAGTAATTCAGAGAGAAGATACATCTGCTTGAAGAAAACTATGAAATGGAAGTTGTTTTCATAGTGATGAACACTCAAAAACTTCTCAAATTTGTGTAAATTTCATTTTTTTTCTATTATGCATCCTCAAAAATCCATTTTATTTTAAAATAACTATTGTAATGGAATAAAAATCCAGTATTCATAACATCATTTTGAGATGGTTCTTGTTTGTCATCTGGTGGCAAACAGTCCTTGCCAAAAGTTCATTAAGTGATATCTGAGATACAAAGATTTTTTTCCTCATATTTATAGCAGGAATAAATTATAGTTCTTAAGTTTTTCTGTAGTAGCTGCTGGTTCATGACATGAGAAGGACTTCTAGATCAGGTGCTTAGCTTTAACAGGTATGGTTTTGAGGGCTTTATGATTGGACTTGATGATCTCAAAAGTCTTTTCAAACCAAAACAATTATATGATTCTATAAGAGATATTAGAGAATTGCGCCAGCAGCAGGCATACTCTGTGATGTGTTTTAGAAAATCTGCTTTACCACTTGAAGAAATAAGGTGCTTGCTTTTATTTCATCTTTGTTCTTTGATTTTTTTTTTACTTAAAAAAATATATAGAAAAGTCTCTTCTTTCTCAGTCTATTATAGGAATATCCATCTATACTTTGTAAGCATCTAAAGGAACCATAGGGTTGAGTACGATGTACTTTATTCATTTATAATCTATAAAGACTATTACTCATTTATAATTTATAAAGCCTAGCCCATTGACCTTCCATAAAGAAATTACTCCAAATTTATGCCAGTGAAATGTATAGGATAAGGTGCCTTGGTTCTTTCTCCACATATTTCCTTGTTTTTCATAGAAAGTCTTTCAGGTCTGTTGTGCCCTGTGAATGAGACTAAAAGTGCAAGAGTGACCAGCATATTTCCGTTAAGTTTGGTGGATTCAAGATTTAAGAATCCTACATCCTAAGATGCAGATGAATTTGACTTGTGGAGAAATGTAAGGCAAAGAAATCAGAGCTTTAGCTATTGTAAATCTGCATAGTTTAGAAAATAATGAATCTACTTAACAATAGCTGAAAAACTAGTTTAGAAGTAAAAAAATGAATAAAATTTTACATGAAATACTCTGAAACTCTAAATTATTTTGAATAAACTCCAAGGAAGGGTTAGGAGTTTTGGGTTTTTTTGTGGTATATTTTTATTTTTTTTATTTATTTTGCAGAAATACACTGTTTACCCTACTACTCTTTACTTCATAATCTCTTCTCTTTCCTGAGAATTATAGTTTATTTGTGTTGTTAAAGTCAGTGTCTTATAGCAATAACATTTGTTTTCCAATTAAAATCACTCAAGCAAAACTGAGAAAACAAAATAAAGCTAGCTAATACCTACACTGTACTTACAACTTCAGTTTTGTTCCCAAAATGAAATCTGTTTTTGTGTCTTGTCTTAATATAGAAAGTCCTTTCTTTACATCATTGTTAATAGAGAACTTGCACAATGAGTTTTAATTATGGTTCTAAAATGAAGAGGAAAAGCAAAAATGAGGAGAAAATGAAGGTTACAATGAAAGAAAAAGAGTTGAATTATTTTCTTTATTGATTTCTTAAATTTTTTAGAAGCAATATATGTTTTGCTTCCTTTCTAAATTCTGTGACCCACTGAACTATGAAAAAAGGTGACAACACTAACAGCTTCCCATTGCTTTGTCTAGTGAAATTCAAAAGTAAAACCTTTTTCCAGTGAAATTTCTTTGTGTTCAGTGCCATTGAAACATTTCCACAGAATCTTACCAGCTTGACTAAAACTTTTACTGGTCAAAGTTAATGAGAAATTCTATTTATATCAGTCTAGGACCTAGGCACTCGTCAGTAATACGGAAGACCTGAGTTCAGGTCCTCCTGTTCACATTGATTTGGACCTTGACCTTGCAAGATGATAAATCACATTGTAAGCAATTGTCCTGAATTACAATTTCTCGGCTATTCTGGATAGACTCTCAATTTCAGGCTAAGGGAGGTAATGGGAATGGGAAGGAATTTTTCTCTTTTTCTCTTTTTCACAACCTTGAAAGTCTGTGAATATTTCATTGTAATAGGAAAAGAAAGCATCATTGTTTTTCTGAATCCTGGTAATATTTGTATTAATTATGTGTGAAGCCATATGAACTCAATGATAAGGATAAAAAGAAATTCTCCGTAGGTATCTGGACAATGCCTCTCTTCTATCCATGGATTGAATAGAGCAGGAGTCCAATGGAAATAAAAAATCACACAGGATGATACAGACATCTGTTCTTTATATGTGCCCTAGTCTCCATAGGGGAAATAACCCTCCATTTCCTGTACATATTACAGACACTTGCTAGACAATAAAAGAATGTGAAGTGCCATCCTGGGTTGTGGAAGACATTTATTCTAGCAGTGAGAAGCATGTTTGCTCCACTTCCTTCTGCTTTTCATGCGTTCCCTTGCTGACATCTCCTTCCTCCATTTCTTCCCCTATTCTAACACTCATCTAATTTTTTCCCTTAGCCTCTCTTCTCCCTCAAAATTCGACTTCTAATCTTCACTACTGTTCCTCTTTCTTTGATAGCAATGATATCGTCAAGGAAATAAGCTAAGACATTTTAAGGCTTCACTGCTGAGTGTGTGTGAACAGCTATTTTTCAAAATGTGACTAATCATATTTAAACAATTTTCAAGATAGCAAAAAGAAAAAATCTCTGCAACTAGGTTAGTCATGTTCTTCTCCCTCCTCTCCATATCCAAATAGATTTTTATTTGCACACGAAGGCGGTAGAAATTCACATCAAAACAGTTGTGAGGACATTTTTATGTGGACAATACAAAATATTCTCATAAAGAACAGATATATTTTAGTAGGGAATGCTAAAGATACTCAACCTGAATACAAAGTTTCCACCACATACTGACTGTTTTTTCAGAGTTTAAAACATCACAGAACCACTTCTCTTAGTGGAAAGTTTTGGACAGTAATAACTACCAGCACAGTTAACAGGCACCAATATATTTAAATCAAAGCAAAATGTGAGCACAAGGCATAGCAGCCCATTCCCTTTAGTGGGGTGAGTTCTGATTGCACATTTTAGCAGAGCCATTTAGATATGTAAGATCAAATCAAGACATGTGTAGCATCTGCATGAAAATAATCAGAAAAAAAATAAGAACAATGAAACTAATCTGACTATGCCATTAGAGCTGAGAGAATATATTCTTATATGCAGCTCAGAGAGACTAAATCCAAATGAAGGCAGAATATCACATGGAAATAATACTCTGCATACATTCAGATAAAACAGTAATCTGTGCTATTGCTCTTTAGAAGAAAATAGCATACGAGGTACAGAAGGCATGATAAAACAGGATGCTATAAATTGTATGGAGTCAGTATAAATTACTAAAACATATTTCTCCCTGAAAAACTTCATTATAATATGAGTGCAAGTTGGAAAAGAAGTTTTCCTGAATTATTAATTTTGATTAAAGTATTTCAGCTATCTACAGTTTGCACCTGTTGCTTAACAGGCATTATTACCAAGGGGTCATTATTTACCCAGTCAGACACACTACATCGGGCCAAGATAAAAATATTTAATCAGATGATTCATCCTCTGTCCTAAAGACACTTTTTTTTTTTTTTCAATAGAAACTGGTAGTGTAATGAAACAGTCAGGCCCGAAATAGAGGAAAACACATTATAAAGATATTTTATAACCTAACCTTGGGACTATATATTTAGCTGCTGTAAATTAGCCTCTTTTTTTCAGACAAGCAGGATTGTTTTCATTTGTATCCAATTAAAGTCTCAAGGTCTCATCTGGTTAAATATATACTAATACTGATGAGAAAAGTGGAAAAAAAAAGAGATCAATGTTCACAGAAAGGGCACTGAAACAGAATTAAATATATATCTATATTTCTATTATTTGCTGAATAAGTGGAAGTAAAATGCAAGATGTGCACTAGATAGAATTATATTAAATATATATATATATATAGATATCAGAAGATCAAATGCTAAATGGACAGGCAGGTAAATAACTGAAGGCAAAAGTTTATAGAAAATATACACATTCCCAACATTTCAGCAGTCACAAGATCACCACAACCACAAGCGACATGAATGAGATTTCTCCCTATTTATGTCTAATCTGCAATGACAGAGGAGGAGGAGTAGGAGCAGTAAAGCAAAAAGAAAAACCTTAAAACCTATATTGAATCCACACTGAAACTATTTGTCAATTTGAAAAATTCCATGACCAAAAAATGTTAGATGGGAATCAAATGACCCAGCTGTTTTTACCAGCACTGGGTATGAAATAACTGTATCATGTAACCAAGCCAAAAGTGTATTAGTAGACTGAAACATACAGCTGTGTTCAGCATTCTTATAAAAATAGCCAGACAGTAACATATCATGCATGCCAAATAAAATTATTAATCTTCAGTTCATATGTGAAGTCCAGATGAAAAGAGATATTACTGTGATTAAAGAATCACATTCTACAGTAGTCGACATTGGTTTTCTGTAACTGTTTGTTACTTCCTAAGACAAGTCAATGGAGACCAGTACTAAAGTAGCAGTACTGATGAGTAGCAGTATTAGGATTTATGCATTTTCTTAGCAAAAAATGGCAGGTAACACAGTGTGGCCTCAACCTTTCAAACTGCCCCACCAGAGCTGAAGTGCTGAGCGCACATGGACTGCAGATGAGCTGTCTTAAAGATGCTTCACTCAGTAACTTGCTCATACTGGTAAATGGATCTTTAGCCTATCCAGGAGTTAAACCTTATTTCAAATAAAGACCTTGGCCTTTATTTGGCGCTAGCACAGTACTCTGGCAAATGGTAGTAGAAAGTAACCTATACCTAATTGAGAATTAGGCTCTTCTAAATAATAGATGTAATGGTATCATGCAGTTGTTAACATTTGCTAACTATGTGACCTTGTTAGCATAATTATTGGCCTTTCTTACTCCATTGCTTTTGAGGTTTCTGATTTCCTTTTGCCCATTGTACATTGCCTGCAATTAGTCTGTAAGTGGTTTACACCAAAGAGCCTCTGGTGTAATTTTATTTGCTGTGTAACACCTATTGAGGTGGATTTTTTATTCCTTTGGCAAAGTTATCTGAGTCACTCTATAAATATTTGAAAATAAACATGCTGTTCTCTGAGTTTCATTGTTTGTTCTGGACTATTGCAACAGTTATCCAGGATGTTGTCTTGACTCAGGTAGAAAAAAAAATCAACAAATCTTGTGAGTTTTATGAATTACTTATATGGTACCTAAATCATCTTTGCACATCTGCTTATGATGACGGATGTGTTTTTGATTGACTATTCTCAGCTGATTGATTTTCCTTTAATCTGTTTTTTTAAAGCTTTTCTACAATAACAATAAGCCCGTGATATCTAAACCTCAGAGGATATATTTTGTTTATGCATATTCATAGTTGATTAAAGGAAATTGTAGTTGTTTATTTTGCCCATCTGAATTGTAATGTTATCCATGTTGATTCCTGTCTTAGAAAATGCTGGTTAAAACTCATGTGGAAAAGGGCAGGAATTCCCTGTAGAATTGTTCATGGTTAATCCTATTTTGAAATAAATCTTATGCACAAAAGGCTAGTTTTATTTGATGCCATAAGAATAAAGATTCATACTTGCTATTATTTTTCTGAAATGATTTTGTAATGCAAATTGAGCAGCTTTAAGTATTCAATTACTTTTGTGCTAATATAAATGGTAGGATTAACGTTGCCATACTATAGCTTCAGCAGTTGGTATCATAAAAATTCAGCCAATTCAACAGCTGCAGCTAAATGGTATCCTGTGGTCCAAATACTGAAATTGAGGTACTGGTAATAGAAAAGCTTCTTTTGGACACAATTGAGATAATTTGAATACAGCATAATTTCTCAGCCACTGCCATGAATAAACAATAAAAGAAAAAAACGTAGAATAAACTTAGGGCTGATGTAAATCTTCGTAATGTCTTGTTCTCATTGCATTGCTGGGTAAGTGAGGAGAGCCAACAGTCAAAGTTATCACCAGACAGAGCTGTAGATGCTTGAGCTACTCCATCTTCATGGCATGAGGAGGACAGGTCTGGTGGAAGAGAAATCTAATAGTGCCCAACCACATCCTGAACTTGTCCCTCTGGTGTTGTCATTATAAACTGCCTTAGCATCCTATGGACTACCTGGATCATCCACAAGCGGCATTTTATTTTCTAAATGGCAGAGGAAGCAAGAAGAGAGAAGGACACATGGTTTTGCGTTTGATAATAAAGCCTCCACACAAACATAAAATACAGAGCTAGAAAGGTACAGAAGTATTAGTTTGGCAGCTGCTAAAATGTTCCTTATCTGTTTCTGAGGCTTTCTTTGAAGAGTTGAAAAGACTCCCTCATTCTCTTATTTGCAGGGGTCTGACTGGACAGAGAGTAGAGGGAGAATAGAAGTCATCAATGAATAAAAGGTGCTCACTATAAAAATAAACCCTCTCTTGTTTTAAGGTCTGAGACTCAGTCATTAGTGGGAAAAAGAAAATAAGTGCAAGCTATGTTAATTTATTTAATGAAATAGCAGACAACCAGACCATACTTTATGGATATGGAAAGAAGTTCATGACCTCTGCCAAAGCCTATGAGATGATGCTGTAGTGCTGCTGCACAGCTTTGCCCTGTGCCTATAGCTGCCTTGCAGCAACAGTCCCATCTGTCATGCTGGTTAGGATTACAACAATTTGTGTGCTTTTCTTTTGTTACTTGAGAACTGCGTAACGCTTTTGTGTGTTCTTGTGTGTCCTTCTAGGGCTGACAATGTTGCTATAGGGGAACCTTACAAGAGAGTGTTCTGTATTGAGAGCTTAGGTTTTGTTCCTGGAACAACTTTATTCCTTGCGTTGTTTATGAACACCTTTTCTATCCATTATCTGATACCAATTCTTCTGCAAAGGATGAAAAGTCTGATTTTCTCTAAGGTAAAGGAAAGGTTGCTTCAAGAAACTCTAGCCCAGAGAAAATTTGTGCTTCCAAGTGTTAAAATTCCATTTACGAGGAAATACAGCAGAATTAATCAAAACAGTGCAGCCTGGCTGCACAAGGAATCCACATTTCTTTGTAAAGTTAGTCAGTATTTCTATTCTATGTAGGAGGAACCATAGAGACCTAACTGATAGGAATCAACAAGTACAAGGGTGTTCCAGAAGAGGTATCTGACCTGGGGGAGAATCTCCTTTCACTCAGGATTGAGGACACTATTCCCCTGGAAAGGATAAGTACAGAAGAGAAGGAAGAACCTGCTGCACTGCGTATTCCCAAACTGTTGTCTTCCGTGATACTGCTGGTCTGGCAACTGGCATTGCTTACAAAGGAGACAGGACTTTGCTGCTTAGCCCTTGGAATAGGAAGGACAGACACAAATGTTAAGTGCAGGCAGGTAATGCTACCATTAATTTCCTGTGTTCCTCCAGAGACCTTGGGCTTCAAAAGCTCTCAGTCCTATTCCTACATTTTAGAGAGAATTTGAAAGTAACAACAACAACTACAAAAAGCATTCACACCTCCACGTAATTTCGGGAATGGAAATATTAAAATAAGGTTTGCTGAATTCTAAATGAGCCTATTTAACTGCCTATATGTTGTTGCTATGCCTAAAGTTTCACTTCAGTTTGTATAATTTAGAAGTAGGAAAATCAGATTACAGTAGCAACAGCCCTCTGAGAGGGCAGCCTGTGGTCTGGATGGCTGATCACCTTGGAATTCCCAGCTCAGAAATTGCCAAAAAGCCTGGAGTGCTCCACTTAACATTACTCACAAGGCACTGTTGACTGCATTCATATCTCAAGACATAAATTTTGACTTTTCCGTTACATGCAAAACATAATTAGCCTTCTTTCTAATGTAACATGACAACTCTTATTTGGGTTATAAATTAAATTACAAATTCAGTTTTTCAAATTGTGCATGTGTGGTTGATCTTCAGTTTATAAAGAAGTCTAGAAATATTGGATTCCGATCAAATGCATGCTATAATTTTGGATTTTACCCCACCCTATACACACTAGAATCTATTTTTTTTAGTATTAATCCACGTGGCAAAGTGAGATTAACAAGTTACCTAAATATGAAGATGCCAAGCTGTTGATAATGTGATACAGGATCCAAATTTGAATTTCACTATGTCTGACAGGGCTCTGCTCTACAAAGCACCTATCCTAATCAAAGCATAGGTGAGTCTAAATCCACTGTGTTTTGTGGCTTTTGCACTTTACAGTGAATAATAAGCCTAGCACTGCCCAGCAACAATGAACACTTAACATCCCTCAGCTCTTTCACAGCTCAGCACGAGCCTCTCAAATCTAGTCTGCTGCACATATGTCTACATCTTGCATCCATAATTGTATCACATACAGGTACATTCAATGGTTATCACAAATGTGTAACTGGAAGAAAATGAGAGTATTACCATCCAAATAAAATGATTATTGTGGGAAAAGGTGTTATGAATGCAGATCAGCACATTTCACCTGCCAGCAAAGAGTATATTGCCTGCTGTGTAGTGCCAGTATTAATTACAGGTTTTGTAAGAGATCAGGGAATTCAATGGACAACACTCTTGTGACTGAAGCTATAGACTGATAAGTGTATTAACACTATGGTCTTGAAGCACATGCTACGCATTTGTTCAGTTCAAGGCAAAACATAAAAATGAATTATCCTTTGAAGAAAAAAAATGCTAGTATTTCCATTGATTAATCTAGAAATTATCCAAGAATTTGAAGCATTTGTTCACTGCAACCTGTAATTTTGCTGATGGGTTACAGCAAGGTCCTCAAAGCCAGAAGGGTTCAGCTGAGGTGACACAGTAAATGC
The DNA here is from genome assembly GCA_032353885.1 of Nothura maculosa. Classification (NCBI taxonomy): domain Eukaryota; kingdom Metazoa; phylum Chordata; class Aves; order Tinamiformes; family Tinamidae; genus Nothura; species Nothura maculosa. Next base: position 12,723 of record JAUBOD010000076.1, read on the forward strand.
AGAAACATGCTGCACTGAAGCTGTGTAAAATTTCAACTCACATCATTAGCTTCAAGGATAATAACTGTGAACTCCAGAGCAAACTTTCCTTGTAAAGAACTAATGAGTTTTGCCATACCTCAGAACATCCTGTACCTGCTGTTGAGTTATGAACTAAACAAGAAGGAAGGAAAATGAGAGGTATCTCTCATTACTGTCATAGTCCTATAGTTATCTGCTGCTTTGTGGTAAGTCATTTCACTTCCAGATAATTTTTCAGAATTCTGGATCAAATTCTCATTCTCCACAAAGCGAAAAAAGACAACTCAATTGAGACATTTCAGATTTGAATATTTTGTATTCCTACTAGCTCATTTGAAATTCATTATATTTGTAAGGAGAATGGGAAAAATATTCAAGATAATAGTTCACTATCAAATTGTAGTTTTATCAGAAGCAGAAAGCTGAATAGCAATGTGCTGCTTTTGGTAAAATGTGGATTGGAGTATATTTAATGAAACTATTATTTTGTTCCTTTTCATTGTGAAATCATTGTGGGTATATCATAGTAAACTATTGAAGTCAGAGGCACTGTAATTAAAATAGTGCATAGTATATCAAATTTAATATGCTAAACAAGATTCATAGAAACTATTTTAAAAATATTCATTATTTTAACATAATGAAAGACAGCCATACTAATGATTTAACAGGAACTAATTCTTCTTTGCTAGGAAACATCAAAAGTTTGGCTTTTAACATACAAAGAAAATGCTTTGAGCAAACACCCTCAGAAATGCATTCTTCATGCAAACAAAGCCTATTAACCCTCCCCAGACAGCTCAGTCTTTCTGCAGGACTCAAAGAGCTGCCCGAATCCCACAGCTGTATCTACTAAACACACCTTGGTGGCTCAGTAGGTATCACCACATTCCCCTTTCAGAATGTCTGCTCTCCTTCTCTAGTGACAGACAACATTAGAATCATCCTTTGGAACTGTATTAAGTCTGTCAAAACACAGATTTATCAATAGAGGCTGCAAAATCACCAAACCCGCTCATAGGAAAAGTACACAGAACACTCACTATAAAGCACAGCACACATCTAAGTCTTGCCTTTAAAAATCTCATCTGGCGAGTACTCTGGAACTAGGCCTAAACACCCTGGGCAACTTAGATTATATCTTAGGTTATATCTACATTGCTATAAGCATTTGTCCTACCCAATGGTTCTGGGTCCAAGTGCCTGAGGCTTAAGGTGGCTTGTGTCTATGTGGCCTCCTTGGATCAGAGCAGCCTTTTGACCAGGTTCTTCTATTTACCCCACATTACTTCTCTCCTTGTAGCCCAGTAAAGTAAACAGCTCCCGAGACTACTCCTTGGCACTCAGTTCTGGCCACAGGCTGATTTTTCAAAACATTTCTCCTATAAAAAAGTGTGGCAGCATCCAGAATAAGTATTAAAACCAAATCGTGCATATGTTTCTCAGCTTTAGGGTAGCACTACTGGCCTGGACAAAAAGTGTGCTGGAGGCCACCCTACCAGGATGACACTACAAATGATCAAGGTGCAATTTCTTGACTCATCCCTGCACTGTAAAGTTTACAAGCACAGAAGTATTTCAGAATGTCAGTAACAATGTCAGGACTGTGTCACAACTAACCAGAGGGGTTTTCTTACAGTATGATAACATCATGCATGTGCTGCTACATTGACAGAAAATGGTCCACAGGTGTCCTGCAGTACTGGAGATAAACTGACAGGCCAGAAGAGAGTAGAGAGGTGAGACTGAAACCCTTTGTGTAGGTGGCATGGACTACCCATCAGAAGCCTGCTCCCTGAACTTAACTGTTGCCAGAATCACAGGCAAGTTTTATCACAGAGCTATAATTTTGCTCACCTCATTGAATAGAATCTGTGTGAAGAGGCATGCACACAGCTTGGATGCCACTAGACCCTCATGCAGGAGGTAACAGGAGAGGTCCTTTTCTTGCCAGCAGAGACCACAGCACAACTCGCTCACAGTCCATCTCCATTCTGGATTCAAGTGACAGGTTTGAAGAGTCCCTGCCTTGCAAGAGCAGATGATGGAGATATCTATTTCCACTTAGAACATGGTGAGCAGGACATGAAAATGGTGTTTTCAACCACATAGTAGTTTTGTATGATCCTGTATGTATGCTTTTGTCAACCTTCATAAAACCGTTCCTAGATTACACAAGGCCAGAGAAATGGTGATTCTGTACAGTAAACCTGAGCCTGAAATATGGGTAATTAACCACTATAAAGGCTGCCAATAACTGCAGGGCAAGGGCTTTTTTTTTTTAGTTTTTCATCAAAAGCTGAATTAAGCCTTGTTTGAATTCTAACTCTGTTTTGGGCAAAAGTCTCCTGCCCAAATTTGAGAAAGTCAAGCTGATCAGCTGCCTACTTAATACCTTCACTATAGAGTACTATAAAAGCTAATGACAATATCACTATAGAGAACTGTAAAAGCTAATGACAGCAGTTTTACATAAAAAATATACTATATATATGCATTATTTTCCAAGTGAATCAGCTATTATGCATTGAGTCAGAGGAAGGTAGTAAGATCTCTTCAATATAAGTTGCATTTGTGTCTGTGAAATTCATATTCCTCTCCTGACGCAAGGCCACAGTCATGAGACAGTTAAAAATGCCACTGGGCAGTGCTCTAGCAATACCTTGCAATTAGACAAGAGGACAATATAGTGAAGGAGTAAGGACATTTCACAGGCAAATGAAGAAATTAGTCTTATTAGTTTTTTATCAGCACATGATTTTGTTTATATTCTGGACCTCATGAAATGGCAATAGGTGTTACATGAGATTATAGCTTTGTAACACATTCCAGATTTCTGGAAAGCCTTTCATAGAGAAACTTTATCCTATCCTACTACATAGAAACTGTATGACAGAGGTTAAAATTGCAGAGAATACACTCTCCTTCCTATACTGAAGTAATTTTAGTGATAACTTCCTATACTGAATAGCATGTAAGCTGAGATTCAGTTTTTATAGTAAATAATAATTTTCAGGAGTTTATTTTTTTATTTATTGCCTTAAAAATCCTATTTAAAATACTGTCTAATATTATAACTATTTTCTGTATAAGTATTAGTTCAAGAAATAACCTACATATTTGCAATAGAGGCATGCTGTTGAGAACTAAATATTTTCCGCTTGTAAAAAGTCCTTTCTTATAATTACATTCAGTTATGTTAAAAATGCATAGAAAGGGGCTGAGTAGATCATGGCTCACTCATGGTGAGGCTCTATGTTGTCACTTCGTATTCAGTCCTAGTGGCTAAGCGGCTGAAAGATGTTAATTGTTCACTATCCCACATGAAATGAGATGCGTGGTCTCAGAGCACTGGAGAAGTGTTTAACATTACAAAAACACCAACTCACTTGGCACAAACTGGAAACTTTCTTGTCAACCTCAGCTTTTATGCAAATGCAGAGATGCAGCACAGTGACCCCGGGAGCTGTTGAGATGATGATGGTGTGTAAACAGAGAGACCCTGAAAAAGCACCAATGGGGAAAGAAGTAAATTGCTACAGTTTATTTTGGATCTAGTTCATGAATTAATAAAAGACTTTATAGGGCTGGAAATCTTTGACTACAACATAATTTATCTCAGAAAGAAAATAACATTTATAAGAAAACAAAATGAAACTTTCGAAATGATTGTGAAAGGAGCCAGCTCTGGGATTTGTCACAGAAATTCAATGACAAGACTCTCCTTGCAGAAACAAGGGATTTCACCAGGCAATTTGTACCCTAAAGGTAGTATTTACCTTGTCTTTATCTATAAAAAATGTTGTAATTTTCTAAACTAAGTATGAGTTTTGTATAATAAATGAAGGAAAAAAAATAGAAAAGAGAGAGAGAATGGAATCACCTTGCCTTTTCTTAACACTTCTGTTTCTTTATCAACTACAGGAAGAAGCTCAAATGATGAACCCTCTAGGCAATGACTAAGCACTTAGACTAGTCGCTTAGTTTTTAAAGGCTAGTGTTAGGAGTAATTCTTCTTATCAACAAATGCCCCTTCCTTTTTTGTCCCTTTTTTTCCCTTTTTTTTTCCTTCTCTCTCATTTTCTTTGATAGGACAAAATAATTTTCTTCTAACTCTACCAACTGGAGGACACTTAGACCTAATGTGTCCACAGATTGAGTGTCCATGAACATTTTTGACATTTTGTTCCATGAGATAATGGAACTGAAAAGAAAAAAAATCCTGCAGCAGACTTGGGCATAATTCAATCTTTTTATTCAACTACTGAAAATAAAAACAAAAAACCTTAATTTCAGAGTTCTTTTCTATGCACATACTGAATCTTCTTTACCTTCTTTGAATATACTTTGAGTTCATCTTAAAATATGTCACAAGTCAGTATTTTTCATTCTTCCAAGTTACCACATTTTTACCTTTCATGATGTCTCTCAGAGTATCTGATACTCTGGCCAAAACTGAATAAATAGGAAGAAGTGGAAGAAAGAAGGTATGCATAAGGCATTCTACCCTTAGCATAGCCTCTTGGCTCCAGCAGTGATCAGCTTAAACATTTCCTGAGACAGAATTTGCATCTGGGCGGCTGTATTCCCATGAAGTTCTCTAAACCCTGTTTCAATCCACTTATACTTTTGGCATCCACAGCCTCTTGTGGAAATGACCTCACAGTTCAGTTATGCAACAATATGGAAAACTATTTCCTTTTGTTTATTTTGAACTCACTACCTGATAACTTCATTGTGTGTCCCCTTGAGTTACTGTACTGCAAGAAATCTAATGAGTTTTCCTGTTCCCCACATTATTTACAAGTTTATGCAACTTTCATATTTTTCTAACTTGACTTTTGCAAGTTCAATTCTTGTATGTATTTCAGTCTCCCTTAATATAGAAGTTATTTTTTGTCTCTCATGAACCTGGTTGCTTTTCAATCCTTTTATATTCCTACTACAATACAATATTATTGGTAGTATTTTTGTTTGTTTTACAAAATAATTAATACTCGTAATTACTAATAATGTTAGTCCTATTTTTACACTAATACTTCTAAGAAGCTTTATATGAATATTCTCTTCAACCAATGTATTTACCACCTCCAAAAGTGAACCCTAGGACATAACAGAAATTTAGGTCCTTCCTTTGTCATATAGATGTAGATCTATTTTACTGAGTTTTACCTACATTCTTTTTTCAAGTTTCTTATGCATTTCAATTATTGTCTAATTTTTTTAAAGCTGGAGGTCATCTGACATGCTGTTCACTCTAGTAGTATTTCAAAATCTGCTAAAAATATATTGATTTTTCCATATATATATATAAATACATATACCATGTACATACATATGTATATATATGCCAAGATATACAGATATAGCAGAATAGCAAGAGATTCTGCAGGGATATTTAACTTTAAATGCCTTTTGACACTTTTACTTATTTAAATTGCTCAGATCATCTCTGATTTTTTTTTCTATTAGCCAAATCATCAGGCTTGCAGTTATTCACTCTGCTTGCTAGTTTTGGTGACTTCTGAAATGAAAAAACAACAGATTAAATACTAACTTCGCTCCAGAAAATGTTGCACCTAGCAAATATGTACTGGCAAACAGGTAAACGGATATGTGATTTATATATTTTACTGGAAATTTCCCAGTAGCATAAACAAGAACTTATTCAAACTCATACCGCAAAGTCTTAAGGTTGACCTCAGATGCTCTTTATATCAACAGATGGGTCTCTCTGACTCATGCTTGTTCCGTGCAGTTGGGAAGCGCTATGCCTTAGCAAGCCTGAGACCCTGGCAAAGTGTGCAAACCAGACTGTGAGCTGCAATGCATGTTTCATGTTGCTGCTTGTTGGAGATGAAAGTAGAAAGCTTGTGTGGTTTTGGGGAAGGTACTGACAACATTTCAGGCAACGAGAAAGTGATAAGGAATGCAGGAAACCTCTTTTAACATCTGATTTCTCAGGTTTTGAGTTTACAGTATGTCCTCAGTGCACTCTTCAATGTCACTAAATATTTTCATTTTTTTTCTCCCCTCCTTTTCACAGATTTAGTCAAGATCAGTCAGTAAGTTCTCAGGCCAAGGAAAGGCAATAAAATACTTTTGGTCTGTGATTTCAGCAAGTTTTAATCTATAATGGCTCTTTCATTAAAACTATGTGTTCTGGGATAATTTATCAAAACAGCACTAATATTAATAAAGTAGAATAAAATAAAAATAAAAATCTCATATATGTGCAATAATTAAATTCTTATTCACAGGTTGAGGTATGTGCTTATTGTAGTACTTCTATCAAACTCAGTTGTGAGAAAAGTTCTTGATGGAGGCAATCACCCTGGATCATCAAAATTCTTATTGTCAGTCATGCATATGCTAGAGATCAGGAGTCTTGGTTGTTCCTCCGGACTGCTACATGAAAGCATGGGTTAGTAGTGAGAGATTCACTGTGAAAAATCATTCAATCTGAGACGCCATGTGGATGACTGTTAAGATTAAAACTTACTGGATGAGGTCCTAGGTTGTTTTCCTTAGGCACTCCCTGAACTTTCTTCTAGCATATTTATAAAATATGATAGCAGTTCATACTTGAATGTCTCTAGCTTAGAAAGCAAGCATGAATTTATTAGGTATAAGTGTGTAAGTGCATGAAAACAAAGGCCAGAGTCAGTAGATCTGCCTAACATAAATACACCAACCCCTTTCTGGAATTCAAAGACTTTTCCTTTTGAGTAGGAGGGTATAAATGTCCTTTTGCTTTCTTGCTTGCAAGAGTGAGATCTACCTAACAAAAACAGGGCTTTGGTGATGGCAGAGCCCAAAATCTTAACATACTCATACAGTGCAGCACAGAAGTCTAACCCAAACCATCGAGGCAAAACATTCATGTGAAAGCAGTGCGACATCTCCCAAGAGATATTTACCACTCACACGTGTGTCCTGGCTTGCTGGCAGGGCTTAGCCCTCCCTTACCTCATTGTGAGCTGAGATGATGGAGGGCACAGACTCCTTACCCCTGCATGGGGCAGGCATGTGGCCCAGACTGGCCTTGTAGGCCAAACCTACAAGCCCAAATCTACAAATGGGTAGGGCAAACCCATCTATTTCTCTTTAGTTTCATGCAAATTGAACTATAACACAGATAAGCCCTACCTAGATAAAAATGATATGGTTCTAAAGAGAAGGTGAAAAGCTAAACTGGCTTGTCCTTTTCCTAATCAGGAGAAAAAGAAGTAATATTCAAGAGCAATGTAGTAGAGTATTTTTTCTCTATTTTTCCCTCTCATTTTCTTTTTAAACAATTCATAGATTTGAAACACCTGTTAAACTGGAAACTTCTACCATAATTTTACCTCTAGAATCTCCGATATCTCCAGCATAATAAACAAGATTTTTAGTCTAAGATAAATTTGCCCTTAAAGAAGGACTTATTTTATACTCTATAGCCGGATCTCTTCCATCGGAGGCCAGGCATCAATGATTGAAATAACTCGCGTTAAATGATTGCTGACTTTGAGTTCATTAGTTTTCATTATATATCATTACTTCATTTCATTCAATTATATTTAAATATTTTTATCTGTTTTTATCTGATAAAAATAATAAAAAAGTTTTGAATTATTTACTAATTTCTTTTTCTTTTCCTTTTAACTTAATTAGTTTAGGAATTACAGGAACTTTGAAAACAAACTTTTCTTTTTCAAATCTTCCTGTGACCTCCTAAAGAGTGAGTGTAGATTGGACTTTAAATTATGCAGAATGAAAGCAAATACACGCTAAGATTTTAATGGCTTTCTGAATCACTGAATATGTTGATTATAATGAATAGCTAATAGGTTACAAAATTTGCGTCCTTACACGAATCTGTACTCACTGTCTCATCTAGTAAGTTCCATTATTTGTTCAGTGTAATTACATATTCTTTTAAATCCTGAAAGAATTTCTAGCGATTGAGTGATTAAAGCTTAGTTAATAGTCCTAAACCTCTAGATTATTTGATTCTTAGTCATGAAGTTAAGACAGATAGGTACGTTACAAGATTACTTAGTATTAACAAGTTGGCAGAAAGCAGACATGTTTGCAGAATGAGGATATTTCCCCTGTTTCTGAATAGATGGGTTGACACTACATTAGCATCTGTGTATATTTAGAAAAGTAGAGCTAAGATCTTCCTGCTGCCTCTTTCACCTTCACATGTGCACTTAGTAAAATTCAGAGAATAAGGTCTAATCTAGCGGTTCTCACCACCTCTGAAGAAGGTGAAAATTAGCACCAAAGTCACATTTTCTTTTCTTCATCTCACCTGCACCTAGTGACATTCATTGTTGATTTTTGCATCATGCTAAGTCAGAACAAGATTATAAATTTCAAAATTCTAGTTAGTTAATTAAAATTCTTTCTCGGAGAGAATAATGTGTATAAGGTGTCAATTTAAATCTTTGTTTCTCTTCAAACCAGCCTTGATCCAGTCAATGTAATGTCACAGTTTTGATTTAATTTTCAGAATTTACTTTTATTTTCTGAACACATAAAGATTTAGGCTAGAAGAAATTTATTTTGAGGATCTAGTAAGAAAGATCCGCTTACAGTCTGGAGGTGTTACCTTAACATTAATGATTTATCTTCATTCAAACTTCAGTGAAGCAGCTACTACCAAAACTAAAGCAGAAGTCAGAGGTGCACATATTTCAGAACAGCTACTTTATTCTTGAAATTGCTGAGTCTTTATGACTAGTAATAATATTTGGAGGTGAAAACAGTAATGATAAATATTCAGTAGTAACTTGTCTTCTGAATGCATTTTTTCAAAGTCCTAGGATTTTTTTAACTCTGAAATAGAAAAACATTGTTGCCAAAATTGTAATAGGCTCATAAATGTTTTTGAAAATCACTCAAGTTTCATAAACTACTGCAGAGGTGTTTAGTGAGCTAAGGAGGTTCTGAAAGTAAGTTCCCAACTATATGGAAGTTGCCTTGAGTTTATAAATAATGTCAAGAAAGCACCAAAATGAAGATGTAAATTAATGCTCCCAAAATCTTGTGGCTTAAAATAAATGGCTTATTAAATATTTTAATCATTTTTATTGCATCACCTTACATATTCTTACAGAAGAAGAGTCTAAAGTAAAAAGTTGTTACTGAAATCCAGAAACATTTTGATATGTCTGCAAAAAAAAATAGACTTTACATTCAGCTGTAATTCTGGCATTTCAGCATTTTTCCACCCTGGAAATGGTGCTAAATTTTTTATATTTCAATATTTCTGTAGGAAGAAAATTATATTTGAATATATACCTATATGTGTGTGTGCATACACATACAGACACATATATATACATGCACACATATATACACATGCATATATATAAATATTTACTGAAAATAATCACATTTGAATTTACAGAAATATTTTTTTGACATTTCTAATAAAATTAAATTATTAAACTTGTCCCCAAGTTTTGTTCTGTTGAAGCAATCCAAAAAATCTTTGAGAATGTCAATATTAAACTTCATTTCCCTATAATTTTGGAAGTCAATGAAGCTGGAGATATACAATTGCTATATATCATCTATCTTAGCTGGAGTGAAAGTTATTGCAAAAGCTCCTTGAAAACATAATTCCTTGCTCATTGGAAAAGATGGGGGACAGAACATTTCAATAGGAATGTGCAACTTCACAAATATCTAGTTTACTATTTTATCGAACTAATTTGGGCAGTATAAGAATTCAGATTCAACTTGAACAAACCATTATGGACAGAATATTTCATGTATATTTCCCCCAGTGGAAAAAAAAATAATTAAAAAATGCTGTAAACTAAAGATTTTCTAGACTATTTTGATTTTATAGAAACTTCACTTTCCTGGAGAAAATGTTCTGTGGAAAATTCCAAGCATAGCTAAAACCTGGATACAATAACAAGTATCTTGCTGCAAGCAGACATCAGAGAACACTACTCACTAAAATAACACTGTAGTTCAGTCCTATTCCCACAGCCCCTTGAAACCACAGCCACCTGCAACTCCAGCAAAGAGGGAGCAGCCAAAAATGACAATGATGTACCAGAAACCACAGCAGCCTGTCCATCAGCTGATGTTACGTTCAGTTAATGCAGATCTGCAGTAATCACACACTTTGATCCCTTTTTGTCCACCTATAGCTTATACTTCTATAATTAGAATAGCTTTTAAAATCAGAATCTCTATTTTATAGCTTTTAAAATCAGAATCTCTATTTAAGCATACTAAAGGTGATGTCTCTAAGGAGACGTGTAGAAGATTCCTCATTCAGTGTAGGTATTTTTTTTTTACTTAGATGAAGCAGGATGGGAGAGGGGAAAAAAATGTTTCATCTTAAAATAGCAGATCGTGTCAAGGTGGCAGACACTGGATGTGAAATGAGGTTGATATTAATGAATGGCAAAATTCACCTCCAGAGGAGAATTTTTACATTTTATTTTTTTAATGCTGAAAATTTTCTATTCATTTCACTATAAACAAAAGTAGAATAGGACAAAACCTGCAGGTAAATCCATAAATGAACTGTAAAATGAATAAAAAATCCATCCATCCATCCATCCATCCATCCATCCATCCATCCATCCTTTTTTTTTTTTTTTTTATCAAGATACCATAATCCCTTTCACAACTCGGCACAAGAGAGATGAACTCTATCCTGTGACTAGTTCTACCAAGAAGAGTACGGCACTTATCCATTTGTTTACTATCATCTCTCCAAGGGACAGAGTCAAAAATCTCATCCAATGTCATTCTAAAATATCCTTTGCCTAGAGACATCTGTTCCAGCCACAGCATCACAAAGCCCAATAAATTTGATATTTTTCCTATTAAATTGATCAAAATAAAGTTTGCAGGTGACACAATGCAATAATGAATGTCCACAGGTTCGAAAATGATGAAATTAGGATATGGAAAAGTGAGAAAATAGAGAAGTTTTGCTGAAGTAATTTATCTCCCACTGCTGCTTTCATTTTTTACAGAGCAAGTTCAGTTGTGATTCTGATGCCTATATGAAACTGATACCATCTATGACTCAAAACCTTTAATGAATGACTCACCAGTACTGAGAATAGCTACCAAAGAGGTCACTCTGGGACTGGAAGGTTCCTTTCAGGAAACAGACAGAATAGAAATTCACATTAGTTCCTGCCTGACAGTAAAATGCTTTCAACTGTTGCAAGGAATTTAAAATCTTACTTCTATGTTAAGTGACTGCTGTTAAAAAATAACAACAGGGCATGAAGAACATGATGGCAATTTTTTAACTAAACCATTAACAGTAGCATCAGGAAAATGAGGGCTATGATTTTAGATTTAGTCTCTAAAGATCTTTGCATGTGACAAAGGATGGTCTTTATCTAACATGAAAGTAGATTTATTGAGCATTGTATCATTTATGTCTCATTACTCAACAAAATATTGTCATTAACAGTCAGCAAATCACCTTTGGTCTTCTGCACAGTTGTTTATAAAATATATTCACATATTGAGATGATTTTAATTGTAGCTGATCTAAGAAACTTGTAGAGACAAATAGATGCCATTCGTTGTGGGGCTTGTACTCAGTGAGCAAAAAGTTAAACTGTTTTACGCATCAGACAGTGACATTGAAGGAAGACAGATGAAATCTATTTTCCCAGGAGATATTCAGGAGTAGATAACAGAGGAAGTAAAGTTGTGAGTGCATCAGAGCCTGAGGTAAGGAAGAAAGACAGACTGCTGCAAGAAATTCAGTAAAGGGCAGGAGGGAGAGGAAGAGCTGCAAGAAATTAACCCTGGAATACCTGAAGGTGAAAAAAAAAAGTTATGACCAGAAAGAAAAGAGTGGAAAGCACTACCAGCCAAGGAGAAATGACTGGAGGCCATGGAAGAGGTGGATGAGTGGGTGACAACAGATGAGATGTTGTGCAATACATTTGCCCTGCTGCTTTGATGATCAAACAAAACCAGCGTTGTTTGTGAGACATCTGTGAAGAGGCTGTGCACAGGAAAGGCTTCTGTACATAAGGAATCTATCAGTGAGGGATGGGAGGCCTCGTCAAGTCTGGAGGTCAGATGAAGCCATGAGAATGACTGAGTGGGAGTTGGACAGGCTAACAATCACCTGGATGAAAGTTGACACCATCAAAGATTAGGCAGGAAGATATATTACCTCACCGTAACAGAGATACCAATTCTCTGAAATAGCAGATCTCAAACATACTGTGTAGGGTCTGGTATCTCCATGTTACTCAGAACTGATACTGCATTTCCTATGGTTTCCTATTACTAGAGCAGCTGTGCACCTAGAGCACCTTGCTCTATTGATGTATAATAAACCAAAGCTCCAGCTTTAGCTTTCCACTAATACTAATGCTTTCTTTCATTCACTGTGAGTCCATGGCTGCAGCAGTTTGTCATCTCTGATCTCTGAAGGTTAGAAAGCTCCTGTCACTAGAAGGTCTGAAAAGGCAATGACAATATAATAGAATTTTATGATTACATTTTGAACATTTCCATCACAAGCACAGAGCTCCTGACTCTGGTATTTTTATCTTCTGCTTAAAGAACAATAAAAATAATAACAAGGAATCAACAATTAATGGTAGAAATAACTTACTGCCTCTGTCATAATTCCTTTTGTATTATTTTTGCTTGAAAATAACTTGCTGAAATACAGTAATAGCAGCTTGGTAGTTCAGAAAAGAGGCAGACACTTCTACAACCCAAGTGGCTGGTCAGGCTCTGTTGCTAAGAAATGATTTTCATTCTCTGTATATCAGTGCCAAGAATTCATTCAGCTTGATAATAATCCTGGAGGCCTTCATGTTGAAGTTTGAAGATCCTATGAGGTTTTGTGCACTGAGGAAGGAATCTGAAATCATTTCCCATTGGGGTCATTTAAAATCAAAATTATCAATACTCACAGTTGAATACAAAATTTGAAAGTATTTGTGTAACAGAGAAAATATTGCATCAAAGACAAAATAGCTTCCTGATCTAGGCTGCAAAAACACTTCAAGTTAAGTGATCTAAGCCCTTATGCACATGCTCATGCTAAAACAGACCTGTAGGACAAGTAGAAATGCCTCAGGGCCTTGTTTCCTTTGCCTTAACAGATTCCTCTTTTTCTGCATCTAATCCAGGAGTGCATTTTCATCACACAACCTGCAATAACCATCAATATACTTCATCATGGACTTGTTCAAAAAATGTATTTGCTATTTGTAAATATGTGGAGATCCTTCCTTTAAGGGCAAAATATAAGCACAAAGCATTATCAAATCATTTTGTATAAAATGCCCTTTACCTCATTACATTTTACAGTGATAATTTTTATATTATAATTTAGTGGCAGTAAAACATGACACAGTTCATCTAGCATGCTGGGGGCTGGCCTTGCCTGAAGTTCTTGAGTGAGTTTTGTGTGAGTGAGGAGTGAATAAAAATTGAATTAAGGACTTCAGAATTTGGATTCTTATTAATCAAGATGCATTAGGAAAACAACATGTATATCAAAAACAAAAACGGCATTCTTCTAATATACACATTATTAATGCATTCGACTTGATTGACTCCTTTTAACAGGAATAAGAGCTTTCAAATAATTCTGTCATTTTACATATATTTATTGCTGTTACTAACCGTGAATGCTCATGAACCGAGCATTACTTTTATGTGCTTCCCCCATGCTGCCTTTTTTTATGGCACAGCCATAATTATTTTCACTATAAAGTGCATCTCTTCCGCAAGAACAAAGAGAATAATGAGTGGAATTACTGGCCTACTGAATAGAATATATTTGACCATGTTACAAAAAGGCTTCTGGGAAGATGGGCCACTAGGACCTGTTTTACAGAGGATGAGGCCATTTGTACCTACTTTTCACTCTATATATCAGTAACTCACGGAGAATAACCTGATAATTTCTGATCTGCAGCAATAGCTTTAGTGAAATTGAAGAACAAAGCAAATTTTGCTTTTGAGAATACAGTTTCACAATACAACTGCAATATACTGGATATGAAAAGAGTGATGTGAACATCTCTTCCATCCCCATGCCAAAATCAGGTGGGAAATATAAGATAGAGCAAGTTCTTTCCCCCTCAAAGTTCCTCTTTCACTTGCTCTACTTTCTTCTTTGCAGCCTCTGGGTAAGCTCATTTGCTTACTCCTTCATAAGGTTGTATAATTTAATTCCCTTCTCCTGCACCCTACCAACCCAAAGGGCTCTCTGACTTCTGCTGTTCTCCTGAGTCCTAACTTCCCCTCCAATTCCTTCTTAAGCTTTCCTAACATCCATCACTGCTTTCTGTGGTACTGGAATAATATGAATGAGGCATGTAATGTACCAACTCAATTAAATTAAAAAGTTCTTTATGCAGTAAATTGCCTTTTGGGTTCACTACACACCGGTAATTATTAGTTTTATAAACCCATCATATTAATATTTTATTTTGGGAAAAGAAAAGAAATAATTAACAGTCAACGTGACCACAGCCAATATTTTCTACAGAAAACTCCAGCCACATAGCAAAACCCTAGGAAGCAACAAAAGAGAAAGAAATATAGACCTCTAGGAGCACAGCAAGCAGGACAAAAGTGGTGACAGTAGTAGTAAAATCACTTCAAAGAGAGAGAAACTGGTGCTGTTCCAGAAGAGACATCACGAAGCATATGAAGAAATCTACTGAAAAGAAGGCAGACAGGAGCTGCACAATGGTACCTGGAGGGAGAATGAATTCCTCATACAGAACATGGTATTTTCCACAGGTCACAGCTACATCACTGTAAGTATTCTGCATGCCTACAGCACCACATAAACAGCCTTCCCCAATCCCAGCAAGCTATTTTTTGTCAGTTGGGTGTCACTCACACCAGCATCATGTCCAGGTGCTACAGTTTGCAAGAGTAAACCACCCGCATAGGCTGCGTAGCAGGATTAATTGTGGCACTCCTGAATTGCACCACGAGATAAACTTGCCTTCTGCTTCAAAATTATATTTGTGACAACAAATCTCTTAAACTCCTCCACGGATAGGTTTTACTTTCTCAGGACAGGAACATTGTGAAAGGTGCCTGTTGGCTCAGCTTCAGCTTTCATGGCAGGCTATAGGTGGTGGCCTAAGCACCTTTTGCTTTACTTGCCTCTTGCTTTACTTGCAGACTCAAACTAGTTTCACCTACAGGAGCTGAGAGATGAACTGACTCAACTTATCAAGAGACTAGAATGTTAACTAGGTGTAGAGGTAAAATAATCTTCCACAATTTGATGATAAGGCCAAAGGAGGGACTTCTGCAATGTTTGTGCCATGACTGCTTCCTATATCAAGGGTGACTCACAATTCTAAGATCAGTCATCAAGTCAGCAATGTGCCTGTGAGAAGCGGTGAATTTAACATCTTCCCTCTCCCTCAGAAAGACCTCCCTTCTCATGTGAACTTCTTCAGACCACAGGATCCTTCCTGTTCTGGCCTGGCCACTGCTAAAGAGTAACTAGACCATAGTCTAGTGGGTGGGCACATCGTTTTTTGCAGGTACCAACTGCAGAGCTGCAGCAAGGCAGAGCAAGAGATCTCCATCCATGAAGATAAACTCCTGGCTCCAAAAGTACCATACATCTTTCCATATTTCTGAAATCTTAAAACTCTGAAATCTTAGACTCTGAAATCTCAGTCTCACTTCTCTCTGCTTTCAAAGGCAACATTGTTTTTATGGAATCATAGAATGCTTAAGGTTGGAAGGGACCTTAGAGGTCATTTAGTCCAACCCCCCTGCACACGCAGGGTCACCTAGAACACATGGCTCAGGGCTGCATCCAAGCGGGTTTTAAAGATCTCCAAAGAAGGAGACTCCACAACCTCTCTGGGCAGCC
>JAUBOD010000076.1:28685-69574 GCA_032353885.1 Nothura maculosa
CAGCAGCTCCACATCCCTCTTGTACTGGGGAGCCCAGAACTGGACACAGTACTCCAGGTGTGGCCTCACCAAGGCTGTGTATAGGGGGACGATCACCTCTCTTGATCTGCTGGAGACGCTCTTCGTAATGCACCCACGTCTTAATGCACCCAAGAAGTGGGTTTTAAGCAATAAGAGAGGGAAAAGCAGACCTACATCCATGCTTCTTTTTTTTTTTTTTGATGTTTTCTTTTGTGTTCACTAAATTGCAAATAAGCACATACCCAGATTTAGCTGCACTATAGCTACTTAACAGGCTGCTTATGAGTTATACATTATTTATCCAGCATAGTAAGCCAGAGTGCACTGCACTTACAGAATTCTCCCCTTTATTTCTATGAGAAAATTATATTGATTGAGTTTGCACGGCCTTACTCTTTTTTTTTCTCCGCTCTTTGGCATTAATCAATGAGGACATTCTGGCAATCTTTCCAAATATCTAGTTTCTAGTACAAAATAATACATTTATAAACCAGCACATATTGAACGATATACTCAAATATTGTCCAATTTCCTAACATCAAACTATTGAAATAAATATGTATCAGTGCCATATTGTGCTTCAGCATTCTGAAAAACCCTTTCCAAAACTACTTACGTTGATAGCATACATTTTAGGCTCGTATATCTGGTATACCACATAAAATGATGAAAACGGGAGTATTTAGTGAAGAGTTTAATAGTCTGGTGTTGGTTAAGCCTATCTGTTATATAACATTAGTCCTTTTTGTGCATCTGTTTTGTTCTTCCCGTGGGAGTAAAGCAGGACAGACACCAGATTTTCTATTTCAAGGGAAACAGAATGTGTTCCCCCTTTTTCATGAAAAAAAAATGAATCAAAAAAAAGACCCTACAACATTTTTATATTTCTTTACATATTTTCCTTCAAAAAAATAGACATATCATTTAGGTAGAGAATTGAGAAAAAAAATCAGAAAGTATTTGTTTCTTGAAGTTTGCACTGTGACTTATGTATTGTATTATTTCTCTATGATTTTTACTCAGAAGTCTGTATTTTCACTAGGTTTTCTTGTGGTAGATCTATAGAGAGCAAAGGAATAATCCCACACCTGCTATATGTATTTAAAAAAAAATCATTATCAAAATGACACTGATGATAATCTATGTTATCACTTTCTTTTTAAGCGCTTTCAAATACTAACATGGGATCATATAAATGACTCACAGGAATATTTGACTCACAGGTGGATCTCTGGAATACTGCAGAATCACAGAATGTTTGAGGTTGGAATAAACCTCTAGGCTAAACCCTCTGCTCCAGCAGGGACACCTAGAGGACAGGACACATGGTGGCATCCAGGCAAATTTGGAAGATCTCCAGAGAAGGAGACTCCACAACCTCCCTGGGCAGCCTATTCCAGGGCTCGGGCACCCTTACAGTAAAGAAGTTCCTCATATGGAGACAAAAGTTCCTGTGTTTCAACTTGCCCTCATTGTCCCTTGTCCTATCACTGAACACCACCAAGGAGAGTTTGGTCAGATCCTCTTTAAAGTATTTCACAAGCTCCATTGAGTCAAGTTCCATGGATAGACAAAACATCATCTTGAACTGGTAACATTTCTCCTTCATAGTTATATTTTGCTTTTGAGAGAACACATCCACTTTTTCTCAATTAATATTGAAATTGATTTTTTTTCTCTTTTTGGAATGAGAAAATTGTTGCGTGTGCAATCAGATGCATGCAGAGTAACTGCATGGGCAACCAATCCATGAAATTGAATGGCCATCTGAAGAAAATCTAGTTAGTCAAAGAAAGACTAACTCTTTGTTACTCAGCTTCCTTTTTAGAAGAATGATGAGTTCCATGCATAACTGAGTCACGATATGGGAATTCAGGTGCCATTATCTACAGCATAACTTTCTACGACGGATAACATTTGGCGAGTACAAAGTCTTTTCCTAGCAATCCTCCCTAAAGATTGTGACCTGAACAAATTTTGTTCATGGGCAACTATACTGTGGCAAGATCTGTGATGCCTTTCTGCTCAATGAGTTAGCATTCTACTGGAATAAATCTGGCCATAATTTCAGTTTAGCATGGTGATATGCTGCTACTCATCTGATCCAAGAACGTGGATGCTGTCGCTGAAAATCCAACATTTGTACTCCAGAAACTTTGTCTAGGTCATCCGCTTTCATATTTTGTCAGTTGTGTAAAGAAAAGAGAAGGTGTTTTTAGATCTACCCTATGGCAAGAAGCATGAGGTCTGCCAGGAGAAGTCATTCACAGCATTCACACACTACTGGAGGCTGCAGAAAGGATTAAGAAGAATAGTGAGAAACAGGAAATGGCCTGAGAACAAGCAGTCAAACCGAATCAGATATGTGCCTGATTTTATGTAACTGTTAATAACATTGTATTACAGCCCCAAAAAAGTCTCCTTTGGCACACACAGGATAAGATATAGTCAATAAATTTTAGCAGTGCAATGGAACAGGAGGCAAAACAGTTCATTTCTGGGATGCTAGCTCAGGTTTATGTTTCATTCCCTGCTTTCCATTAGAAACTTGAGTTAAGGCACTGTTTGCTCCTCTGATGCTTCCCCTACACATATGAGTACACCCACGAACGCACACTACTACGAAACGGAGGAAGGCACTGCCTTATCTCATAGGAATTTTGAAAGAATAAAGATGGTAGAGACTATAAATATAGTAGCTGACAGTAGTGGAAGGGAGAGGCAAATATGTGCTGTATTTAAATGTATAAAATATGGAAAAAGCTTACAAAGTAAATCCTCTTTTTTCCCTCTCTTTGATGCTAACACCAATCCAAAAACAAAAGAAAAAAATACAATCTAAAACAAAACAGCAATGAATATCAAATTCTAACAGCTGGTTTTCCACACAATAGAAAGACTCCTGTAGTAAATATTTAGATTTAAGATCTAGAATTCAGGAGACATAAGATCAGATGCTTGACAGGAATATTTATCATAAATGATTTCTATAGTCCAACACTGATATTTTGCACAAGTCAAAGACACGATCACTGCATTTTATTCCCTGTTCTTTGTCCCAGGATACAAAAAAGGCTCGTGTGTCCCCCTACCCATAACTTTGAGATAATATTTGTCTTTTCTAAAGTTACTTTTAGTTCCTCGTATAAGGTGCTTTCCTAAAAATCTTGAACCATAAAACATTATTAATTTGCATGTGTTAAGTTCAGCTTTGCCTCTCCAAAAGAGAAAAGAAAAAAACCAGCATAACCTGAGAGGGGCTTTAAAATAGCCTCTGACTAATTTGAGCATTAAGGTGAGCACTGTATTAACAGACATCTAATGCCATCTATAGCTGGCAGAGTGGCAGCTTTTTTTTTTTCTGTTCATTGTGAGCACAGTCCCCACTGGGATCAATTTACTTTTTCATTCACACCACACAAAAGAATGTGTCGATAGTGCTAGAGATGACGTCAGTGCAGTCAGCTGCAGAGAGCCTGGAGAGTGCAAGTGCTGCAGATGAGAACAACCATCAATAACCAGCCCTGCGGATGAAAACCTTCCTATTGGAAACCAGTCATCACATTTGTTAACTTTGTTTTAAAATACAGCCAATAGTGCATCCAAAAAGCAAACAAACCAACTGGAGCAGGAAATGCATAATGGGTATTTTTGCCCTGAAATAATTCAAGAAATGTTGAACATCAGAAAGTCTCATATTTCTAAGGGATATTTTCTTTTTTTTTTTAATACAAATATTCTAGTGATATGATACACAATTTTGGTGCATAATTCATTATCAAGAGAACAAACTACTGCTGCTAAGGGACGTATTGAGCTCTCTGTCTCACCTAGAGAAGACAAGAGAGAGAAGTGCAGCCTCTGGCTGTAATATGAGAGCCGAATTCAGTTTGTTGCTGTGAAAAAAAGAAAATCATACTTTTTCCTCTGAGTATCCAGCATCATCTGTCTTAACAGATGTTTATAAGCCCTTTTGTTGCATAATATTCTTAAAGTCTATTTAATATAGAAGAGGAGACATCATTATGTCTGTAATAGCAAAATTATGATGCAGAAAATTTACCAGGTTTAGATATTATCTTGGAATGAGTATTAGTTCTTTGTCTCACATAGAAACACCATCTTAGAGTTTTAACAGTTTAATCTAAATTTAGAGATTGTTAAGCCTGTTTTGCCAAAGCAAATCTTAGATTGAATAAGCAAACTCTTTAACTTTACTCATAACAACCAGATGATTTATGGGACACACACATTAAAGCAGGCTGATGAGTTGTGACTTAAGCACGGGAAGGTGCCCACAGTGAGAATCCCTGGACTGACTTCAGTCCCCTGTGAATCAAAATCCCAAAGCATACAGATTCAGAGCTTAAATCTGTGCTGAGTCTGTAATAGGAATATTGTAGCAGCTCATTTAAGCATATCAGACTAGCTGTAATTTAGCTAGTTGGTAGTATTAAAAATGAATTTATGGTGTCTACCTAGACAAGCTTCCTAATCAAATATCCAGCATCTCAGATGGCCTCATTTGGGCTGTGCTGAGGCCAATGACCCCTCAGTTTTACAGTGATACTCATGCTCATCACACTGCAAGTACTGTCAGCACTTACGTTGCCTCAGCGCAGTGCAAGAATAACCTTAGGGGCTGATATCTTTTATGTAGCCATGAAAAAGAACAAGATTTCACTACTGTCTTCCTGAACACATATCTTGAGAGAAACAGCTTCCAGGTTAGGAGAACACTTGAGTCTCAGTGTGTATCCGAGTCTGTCTTGGTGCCGACATGAGCAGGCTAAGCTGAACATACTGGGAGGGGCAGCAGTTTAGAAAAACAGGCCAAAATACATTTGTTGGAAGAGGACTAAGGAAGTATGTAATTATTTTCTTTAATAGGGAACTAGAATGACTACAAGCCCATTAAAGTGCATTTAAAAAAAAGCATTTTATTGACTTCATTAAGGTTTGGTTTAGGAACAAACCGAGTAAAGTCTGATCCAGCAATCTCTAAAGTGAATGAAAAAATCCCCATTGCTTTCAGATGAGGCTAAATCAATCTGGAAATGCAAACTAAATGACTTGGGCTAATTTAGAGTTTGTGGAAAAAATAACGAAGACCAATCTACAGAGGCTGGTAGATCATTTGTTTTCTTTAGGTTCACTTACTTGGTATGGTATTGATCCTTCTCTGCACAAACTTTAAGGACGTTAAGGTATTCCAGACTTTTAAGCAAAGATAGAGGTTAACCAGGGGCTCAGGACCATTTACGAAAAGCCTAAAGTCAAAGGAGGACAGGAGGGCAGAAGTGATGAAGACACTCATTATGAAGCTGCTTCTGATGCAGGATTGCTCATTTATGCACACTGGCCTTAAGTTCAAATATGGCCTTTCCTCTGTGAATACTTACTAGCAACCTGCCTCAAATTTAACAAAAGGGAATTTTCTTTTGCTTTAATCAGTGGAACCAGGAAAAGTGAGCACAGGCTTTATGGTAATGGTGCTGCTATGCAACATTTCAGTTCTTAGTCCAGCAATGGATCCTGGTAACCTGAATTTGCCATTTCATGGCAGTGTTCAGGTTGAACTATGAGGGCCATTCCACTGTAGAGGCAGGTTGCTACTTCCTACTCAAAAAGAGCCTTGTGAGTTATTAAAAGAGACTGTGAGCTATCATCAGTCAATAGGTGCCTTTTTAATGATATAGTGGCATTTAATACTATGTAATTCAACTGGCTTATTTTTACATGTGAAAATCCTATTGATTTATATATATGTACATATGCAATATATATGTAACGTGTGTAATATAAAGATATTATCAGCCTACATACACACATCAGGCAGAGACAAACATGGAAGCAATTATTTGGGCACTGCTGATTTTGCCTGGACTTTCTTCTATGAATAAGCATCCGAGAGATCTATATAGAGTGTATATCTGTGCTCTCAATATATGCAATGAATATATAGCATAGAAGGTGCATACTTATGTTAAGAAGAGACCATACAGAAGAATAATACTTAACTTAGCTCTTGGGTAAGCAGTGATGCAGGATAATTTTTGGTAGAATGCATGTTGGAAATAGCAATGTCCAGCACAGTAATAACTGGCTGCAGTACTGATGCCAGGGCCTGGTTGCAGCTGGACTATGTGACTGGTGCACTGTCTGGGAGGCTGAAAAGGCTTTTGGCTGCGGCAGGGTCTGGACCACATTGCTGGGGCAGGCGAGAAGTGCTGCTCCAGGCAAGCAGGACTGAGGCTGCCCGGCGGCTCTGAGGCATCGCGGCTACAAAACCAGTGGCTTCCTGGAAAAACAGATGCAGCAGGATGAGAGAGAGAACAGAGGTGGCAGTAAAATCAATTGGCTGTGTTAGTAGGGTAAGTGATAATGGAAACTGAGAGCATTAGGATTCAACCACAGTGAATCAGAAATCCAGCCTTTATGTAAGATAAATGTGGTGTGTTGGAGAGGCCCTCCTTTGAGCTTCTTGTCAGCCCCCCAGGCAATGCCGAATCCATTCTTATTAGCTAGTGATTTTGCAGCTCTGCCAGCAGTTAATTTTATTTTAATAACACCTGGATCTCTACATCTGAGAATCCCTGAGCAGTAGCTACTACCTTGCCATTTCCTCTCTGCCCACCTATCCCAAAGCTGTTAGGAAAGACTTTTTTTTTTTTTTTTAAACTCTCCATTGTTACCCTTAGAAAAAAAAATGAATGAATGTATCTGGCTTTTTTTTTGTTCCAGTCTTAACACAAAATTCTGCCTCTTCTACCTTAAGTTCACAGACATGATTGGAAAACGTTTTGTATCCTCTGTGCTTTAAAAATATAAAATGCTAAACAATGCTATGCCATGAAAATGGGAATTCTCATTGCTACGAGAAGGTGCTATTCCAACCCTGTCCTGTTATGAAAAATGCAGTGACGAGGCATCTCCTTCTACTTTTGGTGACATCTAAGTGATCCAAATGACTTTGGGGGCAGAGGTCTAAACCTACAGAAAGTAGGTGCAATTACAGTAATTTAGACGTATGAGTATCTGTTTTCCAGGAGCAATCAGGTGCTTAAACACTTAAATAGCCCCAGTTTCATCTGCAGCTAATTACATGCTTCGAGAGAAACTCTGGGAAGGAAGGGCTGAAGGCTAGACCCTAATTTCTACTTGCTACTAAAAGAATTTCTTAAATGCAAACAAAAGAGAACTTCAAAGGCATGGTGCATGAAGCACATCATTATTTATATCTATATAGGACCTTGCTAATCAACATGCTGAAGCATTTTGTATGCCTTTGCATGGAAGTCAGGTTCCAACAGTGTTAACTGAATTAAAAACTGTACTGTGGGCTTTGGACTTTAGACGGGACAAGCCACTGTGCATTAGTTTTCTATACAATGACAGAAACAAGAGGAAAGATGGAAAATATTGATATAGATGGAGCAGTACAGTCATATAAGTCATCTATGTAAAGAAATGACTCCTAATTCATAGGAAAAGATTTCTTAGCCTCTGTCTGTAAGGCACTCTCATTATTTGCAGATAATGGTATGCATAGCTTATAAATAGGCTATATTCTTTTGATAAAGCAAACTAAGCCACCAAGTTACAATAGTTAGGTGTCTGTTTAAAAGGGTATTTAATTCAACATGTATTTTTACTGCAAGTGGCAACATATAGAGACAAATCTCCATGTCATTTGTTACACATTAGGCCTAAGTAATGAGACAGAGCTTGGACTGATGCAGCAAGGAGCTGGAATCTTGCCCTTTCCATGGTCTTGTCAATGACAGTCAGCATGGTATCCTTATGCCACTGATTTTTATGTTAATGTGCTGCTTTTTCCCCCAGGTTTTTTTGTGAAAATGCACATTATTGAACAAAAGCACTCCAAGGTAGATAGAATATGTGTGAGAGAAAAGAGGCCTCTCTTCTTTCTCCTTCCTTCCCCTCCCCAAAACAGGGGGAGCTGGTTCGGGATTTTGGCAGTATGAAGGCAGATGAGACTATTGCTGCTGGAGAGGATACGCACTCCCTTTCTTGGGCATCAGTCCAACACCCATTGAAAGCAGTAGGAATAATTTCATTGACTTGATTTGTGTTATACCAAGCCGTGTGTACTACTCAGGAACAGACATGAGTTTAAAAATAAGGGGAGAAAGGCAGGCAGCACTCTTTGATCTTCAATCCCATCTGCCACTGCAGTAAACAGGAGTCCTCTTTCCCATACCAAAGCCTGTCTCCGCATATTTCACAGACCATTATTTTGTTATTTTGCTTAAAACGAGAAGCAAAATGACCATTATCCATACTACCATTTCAGATATCATCATTGATCTTAGTAGTTAATACCATATGAAATCATTCTCCCTACCCTTGCAGTACTTCTTGAGATTGCCTAGGGATGTTGACAGCTGTAATGAGCTGAGTTACATTCACCTCACATTTTAAACCTTGCATTTAACCACAAAATCATGAAGCTTGGTATTTTTCAGATGACAGATGAGACTCTGGAGCATGGCTACACAGAAGCATAGATAATAGAATAAGTAGAAACAGCAGTTCAAGTTCACTTAGCAAATAAGTTTATTTGTAGGGTAAGTATCTGCTAGACTGGGATAGGAAAAGGAAGGTGTAAGGCATGCTTGCCTCCTTCTCAAGCTTCTATTAGTAACAGTTGCTACAGCATATTTTTCTGAGGTTTCTGGACATCTGAAACTTTCAAGAAAAGGACCACTCATCATTTGGACAAAGCTCTGTGGATTTGTCCCATTTTAGACCTAACTGATGTTCAAGCACTTTGAGTAATGCAGCAGTCTTGCAGAAATTATGCCTTTTCTGCAGACCTCTCTAGCACAACATGCTCATGCCATGCCTGGGCTCATTGCATAACTGCTGACATATTTTTGTCTGAAATTCTATTTGAATCCGTATTGAATCTGAAATTTTGAAGTTCTATTTGACTCTGGAATCTGTAGGCGAAGTGTGCATCAAATGACATATAGCAGGGCTCAAAGAAAGGCAAGATGCTTAATGCGGTGGTAGCTGAGTAATGCTGAGTATTTCAGTGCTGGAGAAGTACTGAATCTGCCACTGGTGGCACTGGATCCTTGCAATGATGCTTTACACCATCAGGAAAGGCACCTTAGTTCGAACTTTGCCTAAGATTTCATTCCCTGCAATGAGCAAAAGAAGCTTCCCATTTCCCCTGGTGGGAAGAAATGAGATACATAAAAATACATAAATGAGATATAAATAGTCAATGAGAGCTTATATAGTGCAGGCCTTTGCAGTCTGAGGCTAGGACAGGGCACTGCAATGAGACTAAAATGATTACACTGCAGAGGAAAGAAAACTGCTAAGAGAGACTGAGCACTATATCCATGGCACAAGGAACACCATCATAGTGTGGTTTTGAACTAAGGTTAAAAAAAATTATGAGTAATAATAATGATATTTCAGGAACATATATTATACTTTTATATTGAATGTCCAATTTAGTGAAACCACATCATATTTTATGCAAGTAAATACTGCTAATTAATATAGATAGTACATGAACTTCCTGCGTAATTACTTAATATCAATCTCATATCTAGAACTTGTATTTTTAGAATCTTAAGGCACTAACTATATTGTAATTATACACTCCGATGACTTTAAAATTACATACTTAAGTAACAACATGTGCCTATAACAAATTCCCATAATTATTTTAAGTATAGGATTGGATTTCTCAAATAGAAACTCTGGATTTCAATATCTAATTCAGGTATATTAAAAAATCCAAGAGCAATAAATATGGCATCCACTAAATTTCTAAACTGAGCTTTCAAATATAGTGACTCATTTACTTCCTGTTTATTCACTTAATGAATGATTTTTCAAAATTATTGAAAATATCTGTTTTTTCTCATTTCAGCTGGCAATGTGGCCTACAAAATATAGAGATTATTATATGAAGAAGCAAATATTAAATTACACTACAGATTAAGTGTCAGTCCACTGTAAATGTTAAGTAAAGCATAAAACTGAGATCTGGAGGTCAACATTGTTGATATCCTCCATAATATATATTCATGAAATTGTATTTGAAGTTGTATATCCTTATTTCTTCAAGATTGCTTAAAATATCTGATTTGGACTTTATTGTTTCAAGCAATATCCTGTAAATGCCGTTAATATATTTTGTTTTACAGGAAAAAATATTATCAGTGAGAAAAGAGTCAATATCTCACACAGCCTAACACAACAAAATCTCTTTCTGCTTAGAAATTCTTCAGTTTTCATAAAACAGAAAATCAGCCTAAAATTATTATGTGGAAACTAGCAACTCATAGGCATAGCCTTTGCATGTGCCAGAAAAGATCGGATAACATTTTAAGCCTTTCAGAATCATGAAGAAGAGTGACATATTCCACAAAAAAAAAACCTTTATTAAATCTAAATTCCTCTTCTTTCATCTTCTCCATTTTCTAAAACTTTCAGGAAACACTGGAACCAAAACTGACTTATTTTTAAATGCATCAGTAACTAGCCTGATTTTTATTTCAGGCCACCTGCATACAAATTCTAGTGAAGTTTTATACATCGAGGTCTAAGTTCAGAAATATTCAC
The DNA here is from genome assembly GCA_032353885.1 of Nothura maculosa. NCBI lineage: Eukaryota > Metazoa > Chordata > Aves > Tinamiformes > Tinamidae > Nothura > Nothura maculosa. The sequence continues at coordinate 39,318 of JAUBOD010000076.1, forward strand.
TTGCAGGCACATATATAAAAGCTCATCTTTCTTACATACATTTTGTCAGATGTGCACATTTGCAAGCCTGATGTGCATTTGTAGAAGTGCTTTTTTAACATATATATTAGAATGCTAAAGAAAGTGAGGGCAGCTCAATGGGAAAGACAGAGGGATCCACTATACAAACCTAATCACAGGATATGGGAATTACAAGGGAAGCCAATATACAAACATAATCACAGGATAATCTCTTCTTCAAAAAGCTAACAGGCTAAATAATTAAACTCTGGCAACTGAATATAGAAAAACACAATTTTATATTTGTTTCTTTTGGTAGCAACTTACACAACAGATATATACTATGTAGTTGTACTTCTTTGAAAAGCCAGAGTGAGCTTTTCAGTTAAACAAGATTTCCTACCTATTGTAGGATGAGCTGAACTCTGCATCGACTGGGCTCATTTTTCTCCCTCACTTATGAGAGGCTCATTCAAACATCACTATCTAACTTTTAGATGTCTCACAAAGGACAGGTAAATTCCATGGTTCATCTCTTTAATGCAAGCAGATGTATTCAGTTGATACTTTTCCTGGCTGACAAAATTATCTCATTATCAGATAGTATCAAGCCTATAAAATTTATCAGCTGCAGTTATTTTAACATAGAAACCTCTAAGCTTTAACAAGTTAATATTGTAAGTAAAGCAACAGGTGTCTCAGTTTAACATGTCAAGCACTGAAACACATCTGAATGTGAGGGCTTTAACAGAATTATTATATAAAACAGTTATTTGAATCCTATAGTGTTTCAGGATCTGTGAAGGTGTGGTAACATACTCCAGAACCCTTTCAGCATATGTTTTTTTGGGGGGAAAAATATATGTGGGAAAAAATTTCCACAGAGAATGCTATTCTGCTTTTTTTACTGAAAAAAAAAACAGTCTTTGTGGATCAAAAAGCTAAAATTGATTGTGGGATGCTTTGAATACAACCTGGAGAGGCCTTTGCACTTCCGAAGGTTGCATCCATCATTATGTTTAAGTATCACAGTAGCCTCATTAAGGGTTCTGCTCAAGTAGATTAAGCTTCACGTGTAAGTAATTGCTGGATTGGGGCTTTTTCCATTTTACTTCTTGATCTAAGAACTGCCTATCCAATTCACACAGAACTGAGTCAGCAGTCAATGAAACAAGTGTTTAAATTCTGCTGCCACTGAAAGCTTGGCAGCCCAAGGGATGCTGATAACAGAATTCCAACCCAGGCGCTCTCCCAAATCCACTGAACTTTTCTGCCTGTGCTATCTATCTTCTCCAGTTCCCTACTTAATGCTATTGCATCTGACTAGCTAACAATCCTTATTGCATTTGCCCTCATAGCATGCCCCAGTGGTTGGGCAAATGTTTATTTCTCCTTTATAGAGGGGAATCAAAGGGAGACAGAAATGCGACATCTAACTCTGCTTCTGCAAATTCTCACAGTATAAAATATTCCAAACAGGACTAGAAGGTTACCTAATCTCTCCTGCTGCCCCAGGCCGGCATCATACCTCAACCATTACAATACAACTGCGTTTAGCTTGCTTCCCAAAAGGCTCTTGTGACAAAAAGGCCAAAGGCTGACATAGCAATTCCAATGTATCATTATGCCCTATACAGAAAACTTTGCTAATGTCTAACCTAAATCTTGTTGCTATATTAAAATGTGTCCTATTCTCAGTAGGAATGGTTATAACAGCCTTTTATTTTTTACAGATTCCCTTCTAGCTTCTCTTCTATGAGTATACATTAAGCCATCTTTTCTAACCCTTTAAGCATTCCCAGTGACTCTCTCTCAGCTATGGAAAAACTCACACATGGATGGTCCAGGTCTGCAGCTGGTTAACTAGATATTCCCTTCACTTCAAGTGTGATGCCGTACCCCATCTAGTATCCCATCTAATTTAATGAGTTCCTTGTGTATCTAAGTGATCAGGTTATTGCAGAATTAAGTCTTGAGTGAGAAACTGAAATAAGAATTTATTGCAGTAACAGAAGAAAATTAAGATAAATTATATAATTAGGTACAAAGATATGTTAGCTACTAATAGGATATTAATAATATTTCTGTATTTCATCTCCTTCCAAATTCATTTGTGAAGCCTCTCCTGAAGTAAATGCTAAGGAGGACAATAGGATAAGAATATGAACCTGTATTGTCATGCACTGTGTGCACTAATTCAGTAGAAAGATTCCTTGGAAAACATGGATTCAACAGTGATGAAGAAGCTTGATTACTTAGTGAGAAATGCATTGGCTCTTAATTTTAAACAAAACCACATTCAAATGCATAATGGAAATACTGTCTAAAAATTGCTATGCAAGAATACTTTCTTTGCCAAGGAATAATTATATTACTTTACTGCACAGAGATTCTCTTTCGGTAAATATAATTTAAAAATAAAATTCAAAAATCTGACTGCTGTTTGTAGAGGGAAAGTATTCTACCAAAAGTGCTTCCCAAAACTCAACTTAGATGCCACTTTCACAACCTTTCTTTGATGATGTCCATTATCAACATAAGAAAATTGTTGCAAATATGTGTTGCAACTTTCAGCATAGAGTAATCACAGCTATAGGGCTGTAGCTGCTCCAGAGACTGTCTTAGTGGTCTTAGGTATTTCTCTGGAAGAAGTGTATTATTTATACATGTGATTGACTGTCTTCCTTTGAGTGACCTGAGTATCCATTCAAACTTTCAGAACTGAGATCAGACAGAAGCTACCAAGAATTGTTAAGGGATAATAGGAAGGAAAGGTCAATTTTAACAAATCTGTTGAGGGGAAAACCAGGTCAGTACATCTCTGAATTGCTTCTAGGGCTGTGGGCAGAAAAAAAAAGGGCAATTCAGAAGAATCCATTCTAACTACAGAAAGGCAAAGCACAACCAAGTTGAGTTTAGATGAAGATGTACTTTCCTAAGCAGTAAAAATGGAGGAGGCAAAATTTAAGAGTTTTAAGTATTGACCTTGGCCTTTGTCCTTTCTTCTTTTTGAAATTTCCACCTGTCTAGTTCTATATCATCATGAAGATGACTGAACTATAGGCAGATTTAGACTTTCCTCTGTTGTTTTCAGAAATTCTTACACAAAAGTTTCACCCTCCCCAAATGTTTTGTGAGTATAATTGTAAAAACAAAATAGCCATATGGGTGGAAATACTAAGGGCAGTGCTTTGTGGATCTTTAACAACATGCATTCAATTATAGATGGCCCATCGTAAAAGCAATGTGTAAAATGGTGGTGGACATTTCGGTGGTGGACAGTGATAGGACTAGAGAAATTGGCTACAAACTGAAGCATCGGAAGTTCCATAGGAACTTAAGGAAGCATTTCTTGACTGTGAGGGTGATAGAGCACTGGAACAGGCTGCCTAGAGAGGTTGTGGATATTCCTTCTTTGGAGGTCTTTAAAACCCACTTGGATGCAGCCCTGTGCCATGTGCTCTAGGTGACCCTGCGTGTGCAGGGGGGTTGGACTAGATGACCTCTGAGGTCCCTTCCAACCTTAAGCATTCTATGATTCTATGAAATGCTGTTTAAAAATGTGGAATGTTCTGTTCAGATTTGCAGCTGGTATGAATTATTACAGCTTCACTAGATTCCATACAGCTATACCACCGTACATACACCAGCTGAGGCTCTGACACATTGGTCATATCTAACTATAGATTTATTAATGTGGATAGTAAGCGCTGCAGGGGAATAGTGTATCTCTCACCTAACTAGGTTCTTAATGACATCTAACAAATGTACAGATGCCAGAACAGTTTAGAAAAACTGCTCAGAACTGTTATCTACTGTTTATTTCTAGAACTTATCTCAAACACAAGCTTTCTTTTAGGTTCAAAAGGCAATTCAAATCCTGCTGTGGTTGATAAGCAGATGTGATCTTTGGATCTGAGAGATGAGACTGTGAACAGAGTAAACTGAGATTTGATACATTTAAATGAGATCCCCACTTCCAAATCCTGAGCCCTCTCTTTTCTATCTATCTGCATCACATCTTCAGTCACTTTGATTTTCCTTGCTACATCTCAAAGCTGAAGGATGAAGGACAATTTTCTCTCTCTTACCCTGTCCCAAAATCTCTTTTTTTCCCCTAACATCAAGGTTTTGTCCGTTTTGAAACTTGGCAAGCATAAGCGAGAAAACATGCCACAAAGCAAAGATTTAGCATATCCTGTCTCATTACCAAATTACATTATATATTCTGTGTTAGTAAGTAGGCCTACACAGACATGCCTTCAAGTGATAACTTTGATTTTTTCCTCTTATAGGGTTAACTTCTAAGCATCTGATCTTCACTCCAACTCCTTTTCTGTCCCTAAAATGGACTGCCAGCATGTCTTCCTCAACGCCTTTCAATGCCTTAGTATGCTATAGGTCCTTCTATAGAGGCCGCAAAGCGGTTGAAAGGGAAAGAGACACTCAACCCTAAGGACATACTAACTTACTTAAATCCGAGAGCTTATCTATGAAACATTAACACAGAGTTTAAAGGAAGAAATTTAGAGCATAGTTCTTATTTCACTTATGAGGGATAAGTCAAGAGGAGGGCACAAAACCAGTACAGCTACACTACTGTGAAAAGTAAGTAAGGAGTTTTGATATTTCCTTACCAAATATGCAGCAATGCCTGCAGAGGTGTTTGGGAACCCCTGAGGGATCTTAGTGGGCAGGATGAGAAGGGTATTTTTCAGAAGAATGAGGTAAGTTGTGCATTTTCCAAAAAATAATTCTTATTAGAAACAAATTTTAATGGAAAATTTTCACACTGACTCAAAACCACTGTGATGATCACAACAGAATTTTAGCTTTTTAATTCCAGGCAGTGGGATCTCCAAGGCTGCAACGACAGATAAATCTGCCTTGACAGCAGAGCTATCAGCCTGCTTGATTTTCTCTTTTGATAGGTTTATGCTTCATGCCAGTCAATCCAGTTCTACTCTGCAGCATAGTCATACTACCTTTTTATAATACAAAGCAGCCTACTAGCAACCTAAAAGCTTTGAAGGAAAACAGTGCCCTCTAACTACAACAGGAAAAGAAAGTGCGAATGGAAGTAAAAGTTTTTTAAGATTGCTTTTTCTTTCAAATAAATGATTTAGCTCATATTTCAAAGACTTAGATCTCAGTAATTCTGATGACAAACCAGTTCTCAGGGGAAAACGTACGTTCAGTGCACTCACCTTGGGATTCCTGTTTCCCACTTAAGACATTTCCAAAATAAAGTGAGATGTCCATGGGCAGATGCCTCTAAGGAGTGAGGTGCTGTGGCCACTGATTCACGCGAGAGTACATTTTTCTGATGAAAAAGAAAACATACAACAGCAAAGCATAATCTTAGATCAAACATTGAAGTAAATTTATATCTACTAAGCCAGATTTTTATCTCAGTTTATAGAAAAGTTGAGAGTGTGTTTATTTGTGTACTGAAGCTGCTTTGGATGTATTCCATTTTAATTAAGATTAGAATCTTACTGTCTTTGTTGTTTAGGAATTAGATATATGTGCATGCATGTGTGTATAAAATATACATATAGCTAAATTGTGCCCAGATACAGCAAACCTATAGATCTATTTCCAACACTGTTCCCTTAAAAAAGCTTTGCCAGCCCATAGTACCTTAATCTTGCTATTGGCATCAGGACAACGGTTTGAGAATATACCTCCCATATGCTGCAAATCAAGTTATCTCACTCAAATGTAATACTGTAACAGCTCTGGCTTCTAATAATCAGTGAACTCTAAAATCTTTGTGCAGGTTATTTCAAATGACAATTCCAGAGACAAAAACAGTTTGAAGGTTAATGGAATTATCTGAAATCTCAGGACATTAGACCCCAGTATAGGTTTATGCTGGATCTGCAATACTGTGTAGGAAAACCAATTTGATTTCTTTTTTACTCTCCTCCCTCTCCTGTTCTTGCTGCTTCCCTGGGTTCTATGAAATAATGTGAGGCTTTTGACAGATACTTTAAAAATGAATCCTGACAAGCCATATACAATATGATATCATTTCTTCCTCCATTTTTTAAATAATTCTGCTTCTGCAAACACTCATATCTGGTCCCCATATATTGTTCCAGCTGTGCTCAGCTATCTGAGTTAATGGAACTCATTGTGTATCATAAATCTGAGTCACTGCATGGTCTTATGATCCTGACTTTAGTCTAAAAAGAGGTAGATAGCAAAGAAGAAAAGCAAATGGCATTTTGTAAGGAAAGGGAGTGCAACTCAGAAGCCCTGCTCTATCCCTCTCCCAAGGAGAAGGGCTTAGGCAAGCCCCTAAGATATTATATGGCTCTGGGTAAGTCACTCAAAATTTCTGAACCTATTAGAACTTGAAATATCCACGAGATACAGGAATAAACTGGAGATAGGTCATTAGGCTAAAACATGTAGCTAAAAATGGCCTGGAAAGAAAGTTAGAGCTAATTACTATAGTTAGAGAAGGCAACAGTTGAAGTCAGGTTTCTAATTTTTTCATAGTAAACAGATATAGTAATGATTTTTGGTGAAAAAAAATAACAGTAAAAAATTGCTATGATTAGAATAGCACCTGGTTTGGCAGGAAATATCGTGTGAAGGTGGGAATAAGTGTTTGGAGGAGCAGAAATTCTTCTGGCATGGACCTACTGCCAGAAAGGAAAGCTTCTAAAATATCAGCATCTGATATCCTCCTTCTTCCAGTCCTCCTTCCCTGTCTTTCTCTTGTAGACAGTTTCTGCCCTCTTATTTGTGTCTGACACTCTGTTAGTTGCTCTGAGTCCGAATACTCGCAAAGGGAGGGCAGAAATGAGCTGTCAAAAATGACAGAAACCTCTTGAAATGCAATTAAAAGAACCTTAAAAAAAGTAATCTGGCCTCCAACCAGATAAGGTAAAGATGGTCTCCACCAGAAGGTCCAAAGCAAGGCTGGAAAGCCCAGGACTGAGCACTACGAGGTAGAGGATGGCCCAGCAGGAGCCAGGACTGAAGACCAGGTGTCCTAAGCGCAGCTGTGGTGACCTGGCACACTGGCACAGTCAAAAGCAGCTGGCACATGGAGGTAGCCGCTGCTGGGGCACGTGGGCTGATCTTTAGTGCCTTGCGGGAGGGGCTAATGTTGCCAGGGAGACAAATTTGAGCTGGAGTCCCCAGCATCTTCAGCAGCAATTACAGCCTCAGTGCCTTAAGGGTAGTTTAGGGTCCTGTAGAATGCAGAAATAGATGCCTTCTGTGGAAATACAGACCTGAGCCTCCCCTTTGCCAGACTTCGTCACCCAGGTAGGAAGGCGAGCACTGGCAGCCTTTTTATTATTGCAGAGTGATAAAAATTGGATGCAAAGCAAACAGACCGATTTTGCTAAGTGAAATCTATATTGCTTGGAAATTAATATCAGTGATTTAGTCGAGCTGCTCTGTGTGGTATGTGCAGCAGCCCCTTCTGATCCTCCTCTTGCACTGCAGAACATAAGCGCAGCGTGTGTGCATGTAAAACTAGGATGTCTATAGCTTTGCTTTCTGTGCTGAGCACATTTGCATTTCTGAGTAGCTGCCTGTTTGTCCCTGTGTCCATGCAATGCAAAGATATTTTAGATGTTTCCAAATGTCCTAGCTGTGGAACAGGAAGCGGCATCGCTGCATCAACATGGCAGAACTAATCAGTCTGGGCACAGTGCCCTGCTGACGCAGCTTATCCTGTTTCCAGGACCCCAGCTAGCATCTCTGCAAGGCACTAAGTGCACACTGCTGAAGTCCAAAGACTATAACCTTGGGACAACAGACATAGAGAGGCCAAGAACTGACCTGACCCACAGCCCAGTGGGTCAGGCACACAAAAAGGAGCTGTTTCCTTTCCTTATATTGTGCTTTTTCTTTTTCCTTTTCTTTTTTTCTTTTTTTTTAATTTGAAGGAAACTCTGCATATATTGCAGGAAGCACAGCTTGGAACCCTCCCAAGTGATTGTCTGAGCTATTAGGCTGGGATTAATGGGCCATGTGATTTTTACGCTCTTGGTCACAGACACTACATCTATAGTAATAAACTTAACAGTGCCAGGACTGAATCTTTGGCTCTGAAATCAGTGACACGACCCAGACATGCCCATACTATGTTTCCAAAGACAGTAGCTATTTCCAGACAGACTATTGGAAATAGTCCCGATCCTGTGCTAGGTCCTGGGGATTATTTGGAAGAGCACTAGTCGGCCTGGGACAAAATCGTGCTGGAAACCATGCAAACAGTACACAGACAGTGCCTGGGCCCTGGATTTTTTTTAAGCTACAGGATATATAAATATATATGTATATCATGAATATGTGGCCACAGTTTTTACATAGGAATTTGCAATAATCTTCACACAAAAATGCATGTTTAAAGGGCAGCTTTGCTTGGTTCAAGATAATTTACTCAATGGAAATCATTCAGAAAACCTCCAGAAGAATTGCTAGCGTCTACAGTAAGCACCTGCAAAAATATGGTAAGATTCATTGTCACAAAACCCAGTGAAACACAGTACCAAAATAACCAATGAGAAAACACTGGTGCCAATCCTGAGATGAACTCAGTACTTTCTGAAATTACTGAGTGCATTTGTTCTTTTGAACTATTAGGAGACATTTAGTACCTTTCAAGCTTGAAACACTAAGACTGTATGAGCCAAGAATGATTCACGCTATCAAAGGCCTAGAAAAAAGGAGAACACACAAAAGTATAACAACAAACTGAATGTAGAACACTATCACATTTGGTGATAGCAGGAAAAAGAAAAGAGGTTGCTTACATGGTAAAAATTCTGTGATGCAGAAGAACAATTAACCCCAAATTGGAGCCGTCTCCAAAGCAGGTGCCTTTTGTCATGTTCAATAAAACACTTTTTGTATTGCTCAATATAAATGCAATCATTAATATATCAGCTTTTTTTTTCCTTCAGATTGTATAGGAAATTCACAAACAGGAATATGGTCTAGAGCTACCAACCTTATTAGCAGAGTGTGACCAATTACTTTTTCATATGCCTTTTCCTTTCCCTTTAATAGTCCAGGACATGCTAAACTAAACACTACAGTAAATCAGGTTGCTATTCTACTTTGTGATCTAGAGCATCATGGGCATTATAGGACCAGCATTTTTAACAATGGTATTTTAAGAAGGAAGTCTAGACTATTATAGTGTATCTGGTTAATAAACCCATTAAGTTGATTAAAAAGCCACGTGACCAAATGCATGTGGCTGCACTTTGTACTCAAGCAGAAAAAATATTATGGGAAGTAACAGGAGATGTTGCCTTCCTGGGAAGGAGTGAGGGTCTCTGTGATGCCATAAGATGACCAAGACTCACCATAGCCTGGACTTGTGCATACTGGGCATTTCTTGCCATCTTTGAGGGGCTTCAACCACGCCTCCATCAAGACTCTTTCAAAATCTGAGCAGAAACTGAACTGTCTGGAAGAAATTCCTCTCTACCACACTTTCTTTCAGTGAAACCATAATGAGAAAGCCAGGTCACAAGTGACTGTAAAGAACAAGAAGCGAGGGCTCCTTAGCATGTATAAGATGGTGAAAAATCTTTTTTCTCTGTCACTTGTGCTCGCTTACACTTACATATAGGCATCGCGTCACAGTGACAATAAGTCATGGCACAAACTGGAATATCAATAAATCTTTCATCAACCTGAAGCTGAAATACAGCCAGCTAGAAATTATTTTTAGACTACCTTGGACACCAGCCAGAGTAAGACAGACAAGAATAAGAGGCTGCATCAAAAGTTTGGTGATGCAAAGGTGTAGATACAAAAAAGGGAACTTAGTGAACTCATGTGCTGTGAAGGTGTTCCTTAGGAGATTTTGACTAAGAAGATATAATAAATGGATTTACCCTCATTCTTGTTATTGGTATTGCTTTGTTTAGTCTTAGCCAGGATTCTTTTCAACTCATTATATATTATATTGAATAAACCAGGCAACAAAATACTTCTAAGGATGCCCGTTGCCAAAATGAGAATGGAATGCAAGCTGCTTTTTCAGAGCTTTAGTATAATAAAGTTTCCCGGTTTCCAAGAAAAAATATACCAGTCTCCCACTACCACCACACACAAAAACACACATCTTATTTCTTTTTGAAATAAGAAGAGCTTTAAAAGAAGAGAAGGGACAGGAAAAGAAATCCACGTGGTCCTGCTCTTCTAGCTCTTCCCTCTCCTACTTTCATGTTGAAGCTTTCTTTGGGGCTTGCTGTATGTTTCTTTAGGTGTACCTGCTTCTCCTGGAAGCAGGACAACACAGCTTCGCTGCCCAGACATCTCCCTATATATTTAAAGTTATTTTTAATTGTTCATCTTACAAAAAAAGTGAACTCAAAACATGAAAATAATCTCATCTTACTAACAAAAAAAGACTACATGCATAATATGCTACCTTCTCTACTTAAAAAACTAACTTAATACTACAACACTTTTTAAGGACTGATCCAGGTCATTTGTAATAGAATGTAGGAATAAGGCAGGAAATATCATCTCATTATTGCAAGTCAGGTAATGGTCACTAAAACCTGCTCATTTCAAAATGCACCTATTTTAAGCATCAAGACAAGCAAAGATGACAAAGAAGATAATGGGCAGTGCAGAACTGAGCTGAATGATTTTCATCTGGGATGCATTGATCTCAGAAAGCATTAGGGGACTCAAAGTCCATCCTCTTTACTCATATGTGTGAGTCATCCTCATTAAATTCAAAGGATCCCAGAACATCTGTGCAACTGTAAATTGAATTTTAACACTCAAATAAGCAGTGACTCAATACAGCCCTCTATGCCGGATACCAAACCGGGCAAGTGAGGAATTGCCTAAAAGCAACAAAGCAGCACAGAAATTTGACTTAGGAGTGTCAGTGTTAGTTAAAATTAATTTTCTGAAGATGATTAAAACACAGCTTTAAATGTTTTTCAAAGATTATAATTATCCAAGCATTAATACAGCTAATTTAATAGAGAAAGGATTAAGCTTTCCTTTTCTCAGGAATAAAAGTAAACAGAGACTACATGAGACATTCTATGTAAAAACATAGGAAATAAGAATCTTAACAGAAATTTAGTACTCATGAATGATGGCCACATTTTCAGTAAATCAACAATGATGACATTAATGAATCAGAGATTTCATTTTAGCCTTGCATTTCAGTGGTTGTTTCTTTTCTGAATAAATGATGGTAGGTAACGCCTGATTGCAAAATATATTAGTATTCTGTAAGTGTTAATAGATGCTGAATATTATATTCAGAAGTGCCAAGGAACCAGGTTTGTGAAAGTATTTAGCTCTAAGCATCAAAATGAAGCCTGATGGGATTTTTCTCAACTGTATAGTAAAGGAGAACTGAGTACCAAGGACCTCTGAAAATCTCATAGACTCCTATCTTGCATGTGTCGTCTAAAGACCTTGAAAAGCTGACTCAAAAGGTGTACAGTCCTACTGGCTTTTGGTGAAAGATGTAAATACTTATATTTTTAATGAAGCTTAGCTCCTAGCTTGGAAAACTTAAGAAATGAAGAAATCAATATAGGTAATTCTGTATGTATTTAATCTATATATTGCATGCATGTGTACCAAAAAACAAATCAGAATAATTGTAGAAGTAGATTTGTTAATTAAAATGTAAGATCATTTACCAATCATAGGCAAAACTTACTCCTTTGTGCTTTGTTGTTTGCTTTGCCCATGGATGAGTATAGATTTGTGCAGCTAATGTAGTTGGATGCAGGACTGTATGTTTACAGGGAAGTTAGACTGTGTAAAGGAAGCAATCAGGCTGCTGGAATTTAGTCACCTGTACTGCTCAGTTCCAGGCTTGCTGTGGGAGTGTTTTCCCACATGGTTTCTGGGTGATAGCTTGGTCACAGTCCAGGACTATCCCAATAGGCATTTTAGCCACAGCCACCCTATTGTAGAAGGTAAACAGCGTGGACATGAAATAATCTATATGTCACTTGTCCTTGGTGCCACACTGGGCAACTGCAGGAATGTGAACCACTGTAACCAGATCTTTCTACTTAGGCATCTTATTTTCACTGAAATCATATTTTGGATTTTGGATCATTTACTACATTTTTGCCATGTTAGAAATTGCCTCATTTCTGGCTTAAATCTCCATAAGGCTACATGTCCTTCTGCTACCATTATTTCATTTCTGTAGTTCCACCAGGTCAGTATGCAGCAGTTCAGAAAAGAGAGGGTGACCATGACCAAGGGCTCAATCTAAATCTCTAATAATTTTCAATTATTCAAGGCTCCTGCACAAACCATGGCTGTACTATAGCGATCACTGTAGATTATACACAAGATATTTCGTAGTGTTCTGGGTGGACTGTTGCTTATAAGACAGCATGTAAACAGAGCAAGCCATCAAAATCATTCTAGTGTAACTTTCATGAACAAAACTTGACATTTACTTGCTAAAAAGTATGAAAACAGGGAAAAACAGAAGGCAAATTTGCTAAAACTAAAAAAAAAAAAAGGACCAAAATAAAATGCATACTCCATCACATACATCACTATCACATATCACATACATCACTATCACTACATACATCACATCACTATCACATACATCACTGGATACTGACAGGAAGTTGAATATGTTTTTCAGGACTCACCCATGCCTAAAATAATCCTTTTTTTTTTTTTTTTGGAAGAAAAATGTTTTTCACTGCAAACAAGATATTCTTTTTAACTGAGAAAACATGTAATTTGTTGAAAAAGGGCCGTTTTCTCTGTGATCACAGATGCCTCAAACTAAAGAAACAGGAACATTTTATCTGACAGTCTTTTATTACTACAAAGTCATAGAATGACAACACTATTGCCTGCACAATGAGGGTGTATTAACAGTATTTGAATGTATGTCACAATTAAAAAGTTTGAATTTTAACAGTTTATCATCATTTGCAGATGCTAATGCTAACATTAGAGAAATAATTCTTTTCACAGTCTAATTGAAAATTAGAATATTTGCCTTCCGCTAATGCTTCAGGACAAAAAGTTGCTTACTACAGGAAAGCACTCTGTAGATAAATCGTCATTAACTCTTTCCAGTTTGCATAAAAGCTTTTTCGACACTTTTCCACTTTTTATTTTGAAATTATTAGAGAGTTTTTTCATCAATAAATATTATGAATTTGTGAGAACACTGGAGTCATTCTACACAAAAAGATACCTCTGTATTCTGTGATTTAAGAAATCTTGCTGTTATTAAAGTACATTACGGGAAAATTATTCAGCTGTGATTTTTTCTTAAGACTGTTGACAATGTGGGTTAGAGACATGCAATAACTGATCAACTAGAATTTTTTGATACAGATTAAGTTTACGAAATCATATATGAGAAGAAATATATATTATGGCAAGGAATTCAATAATACATTCCTTAGTAAAAAAAAATACAACTCATCTGAAAACACTCTGTGGGAACACAGAAAAAAAAATGAAAAGGCATTACTTGGCTTTCAAATACTTGACTTAATGTTTTGCTTGCTAAATATCTTAGCTAATCAAATTACTCTGGCCTGATTTAGCTACTTTCTCTGCAAAATTTGGTATTCTAGGAAATTTTAAGAATTACTAAATAATTTAGACTCTAAAAATGACCTTCAAATTAATTTCAATTGTATGAGTAAAGATTTTTATTAACTGTGTCTTTTTAATAAAAGTGAAACATAATCAGACTGATGATAGGTAATATTTAAATATAATTTAGGGCTTAGAATAACCAATTTATACACCAGAAAAACAGAAATACAAATCCATAGTTGAAAATAAAATATCTGCTAAGGAAAATATAATTTTCAAATGATAACTGTTATGATAATGCTCTGGAATTTTGCATTTATACATTATTTCTATGCAAGAAAGATGATTAACCTAGGTAAACTGAATATGAGAACCCTCTGCACATGGGCCATATCTCACAGAAGGGCTCTACTGTGTCCTGCACAGCTTTCAAAAGATGGAAAGTTAACTTAAAATAGGTGTCTGTGTCAAGGAGCATCTAACCTGAATAAGGACATGGTCAAGACCATGCATTTTTTCCTTTAATGTCAGATGAAAAGGTCTCCACCTTTATCACAGATCTTCAGACAATGCCTCTGGCTGAAACAAACATGGTGATTCTGCATTTACAGACTTTTGATCTATCTTACAAGGCTGAACTACAATAATTTAGTCTGGAAGCGATGGGAAGTATAAATTACTATGACTCTATAGTGCTGATTGACATGATTATGTGAGAAAAGAGATAGAAAAGATCTATTAGGTCATGTTGTCCATTCCCAATGATACATTGTAATGTCTCGAAAGGAAATGTTATAATGTGATGTGACAAGGACCTGACTATTAATAATGCCATTAATAATTTCTGTGACATTTTTTATTCTCTTTGCTTGGTTTTTGCTCTTTCGCAGTATTATCAGTATATGCAATATGGGTTATACAAAATGTAGTAGAATGGTTGATTGTCAAAAATTGTAATTTATTAAATGACTAAAATGACTCTGTGTGACCAGAGTGTTAAAGTGTTGTTATTATGTTAAAAAAAAAGGCAACAGCAAAACGGCTCAAAGTTATTGTACATAAATCGGACGTCACGTCCAATCATACACAATAAGGAGGAATTTCTCCTCTTTCCTCTCACACCTTCCACATCCTCTGGAGCTACAATTTGCATGGCTTTCTACCTGAGCAGGACTTGGGAACTGGCACACTCTATGATGAGAGAATGTATGGACTGTTACTTTATACTTTCATCTTCTACTATTGTCTACTCTTTCCCTTTCTGGTGGCAGGGGTATCAAAGAAGTGCGATTCTAAATAGTGACAGTCTAACTGCTTTTCAGTATGGCAGAAAAGATTTTTTCATGTGTTTCTCTCAGCATTCAGCCCTTGCCTACATATGCATATGGAATTAATATTTGTCCTACTGCACATAGTAGCATTACCATATAGTAAAAGCCACAGGTTTTTGACTAGGGCTCAAGGTAGCTTTCCCACATCTGTTAGTGTCCTTTTCTTCAGCTTCAGCGAAGGTATCTGGCTTATTTCCTTCAACAGTTTCCTCTCTCCATTTTTATCTGTATAGTCTATGTACATTACAAAGTTTACTTCTAAACCTGAGTAAAACTTGGACTTGTATCTTATCCCTTCTGCCCCTTGTCCCCACTTGGCTATGTTTCTCCCTGGAAGAAACCTGTCTGAATGGCACAGAGGGAGCTTCTGCCTGCTTCTCTAGGTGTGGTAGAGTCTCAGGGTGGAGACTACCTGCCTAAAGTGGGGGGCTATGCTGCTGGGCACCTCTGCCCACAGCTTAGAATGCCAATGGGTGGTTCCATTAGGCCCTGCTTTTATTGTAGTGCAGATAACAAATAGGAATCTCATAAAGTAGTGGCTTTTCTGATTTGAACACCATAACCTGTACAAAGAGGATACAGGAACAGAGACCAAGCTGGATTGCTAAGCAATGGTAGAGTATGCCTGATGAGTTAGGCAATATTAGTACCATTTTTTCTTCCTCTGGAGCATAGGTTATTTGTTATTTGTCTTTTTCATTCTGTAAAGTAGATTAGAGAGATTTTTTTCTGTAAATCAAGACTATTTGTCTTGGTTTATGTGAAATATTGGATTGATTTCTATACTACTTTCAGTGAATGACAATTTTCTAAAATAGTTTTTGTTTCCTATTCCCTGCAAACATGAAAACATAATAACCATAAATATAACTGATGATAGGTTGATAAGGACCATTAGCTACTCAGTATGATTGGATATGAAGCGTGTGTGTGTGTGCACGTGTGAGCACGTTTGCGGTATTAATATTTATGAAATAATTACTAGGTGCAGCTAAATTCATTAATAACTTATTTTAGAACATATTTTATAAAATACATTATTAGTGAATTGTTAATAAGCCTGTTGCCGCTGGCTGTTATAAAGAATATGGTAATGTAGGGATCACTAAAAGTAAGCACATGCCTGATTAACACATGAATTTAAATGACTATATAGCATAATGTAAAGTACAGTAAACTTATTAAATAACAAGATATCAGGTATATAAATGGATATCATAAAGATGCAGTCTGAAAATGGAACATAAAGCCAACCTTAATGGCGTAGTCAAACATTCTCAGCCTAAAGAGGTTGTAGTTCTAGTTCAGGCGATTCAACAAAACAAGCAGTTGAAAATATGTGAATGAGAGATCATAACATGATGATTTGGTCTGAAATGAATATTAAAAACACATGCATAGACAGCACATGCAAACTTTATGAACTAAAATTAACTACTCTGGATAATTTCTCCAGTTTTTCTCTAGCAAACGGGGCGTGAGACTCTTCAGAAGATGGTTGTGCATCAAAACCTTTGGTACTCCTAAATTGCTCTTGGGAGAACATATCTCCCTCTGTTGATTATGTAGAAAGCGTATGAAGATATCTAGCTGAGCTTGATTTCACAACTCTGATGTTCTGATTATTCCCCTAAATGTCAGCTGCCTGTGGAAATTTTATGTAAGTTCACTATTTACATAGCTGCACATACTACTAGGAATATGAAGCCATCATACTTTCAGATTAACTTGCAGGCATGTGTTCAACAGTTAGATGGTAGTTGTTTGCTTGGCTTTTAATGCTGTGGTTAACTTTCATGGCTAAATGGCTTTGAAGACCAATTTTAATGAAGGTTTTTTTCAAACCCTTGGGTCTACCTGGCTCCATGGATTATGGGCTATTATTTCATTTATTATGTGCTGACTACTAATATGAAAGAAAGAACTCTGTGTTTCAGAAGTTCAGTAGCTCTTAATTACAGCAAGGTCTGAAGCACACAACCATGTGTGACAGACTTCCTGGTACCTTGCTTTTTTTCTAGCATCCCGAGCTCCTCCCTCCAACTACTATGTTGCCTGGAAGTACTTTCCTTTGTACTAAATTTCTTTGAATAATGACACCACTGAAATGTTCATAATGCAGGACATGATAGACTCACAGTATTATTTTATAAGACAAATTATATCCTATGCAATACTAGAAAACTTAAAAAAAAAAAAAAAGGCTAGCCAATATTTATGTCAGAGCTAAAGGAATCTGTATCCTGTGGTTTTGTTTTATCTCCAGAATAACAATTAGCAACCACCTCTATTCTCCATGCTCCATCAGGAACATAAAGACATTTTTTCATCTTGCAGTATTTGACTTAAAAAACTGAGCACACTTTAATGATGCAGAAAACATTACTAACCAATATGCTGGCCACAAAATGTGGGGAACTGCCTTCAGAAATAAGAACCTGAGCAGTCTAAAATTCTAAGTCATAAAGCAGCAGACTCCTTTTATTGGAACAATTAATTAATGGGGATTCTGCAAGGACAGAATGAATTTCTCTAGGCATTGTTGAATTGAAATTCTCTAGGCATTCAAATGAAAAATCAAGCAGATCTTAACACTCAGGAAACATTCTCAGAGAGAAGTAGTCCTTAATTTCAAACTTCCAATCTTAACACTCAGGAAACATTCTCAGAGAGAAGTAGTCCTTAATTTCAAACTTCCAATCCAGTATTAACAAAGTCCTAGATTTGTCTCATTTAGCTTTATGTTTCTAGTATAAAAAAGTCATCTTTCACAAAGAAAGTAATTTTTTCACTTTCACAAAGTTTATCATGTAATTAGTAGAGATAAAGCAAAGAAAACAGTCCATCCATTATTGGGCCTAAAAGGCAAGGGATGAACATCCCTCTGGAAGCACTGCTTTCTCTACACTGACCATGCAGATTGCTTAAATGCAGTGCATTACGCCTAGATAGCTAAAATATGGTAGGTGCATACACTTCCTCTATCTTTATTCTTTCCTCATTGGTCAGATACATTACACAAACTATCTATAATAGGATGGTCTTCTGGGAACAAAAATAAAGAAAGAAAAAACAAAAAAAAGAGTTGATTTCCAAAAACACATTTCCAAAATGAGATGTCACAACCTCAGCTTGATCTAAGCTCAAGGGAGGGCTGTGGTGTTAGAAGTTTGTCTGCTGTTTACAACAGTACTTTCCTATTTTTTTTCTTAGAAGGAAAGGTTAGCCCTGCATTAAAGAGCTAAATTTTAGCAATTCCATCTTCTGTTTTCTGACTCACAAAATCTAGTAAATATGAGGGATTCAAACACAAGAAAGATGGAAGTTTTATCATAGTTTGTCTGGGCAGATGTTATGGTAGTTTTTAAAGGATTCCTCCCATACATATACAGTATATTTATGATTTTTTCATTTCCTTATTTTTCCTCTCCATTATTCTGCCTCCAAGCAGCCTTCAAGCAGCAGGTAAGAAATGCAGGAATAAACCTTTTCCTCACATATTAAGTTCTTTTTAAAAAAATGTTTTCCAAAACAATTACGTGAATAATTCATTGTCTCTCTCTTTGTTCCTATTAATATCAGCTTGTAGAGTTCTGTTTGTCTGGGATTTCTTATCTGGTCTTTTTGGGGTTTTGCTCATTTTCATTGATGAAAATGTTATTTGTTTTGTAAATTAAAATGCCTGAAGCTAAGCCATTAATCCCAGATAAGTTCTGATAAAATTACATTTTTCAAAATAGTGGAAATGCTGAAGTATCTTTCAGCCTTCTGAAAAGGGTTGCAATGCTTAATCATTTTCAATGTGCATCAAAGCATAAGAACAAAGCCCTGCAACTTATCATCCAACAAAGATCTGTCTTGCTTCCTAAAGTTTTCTCCATGGATTGGTTATAAAGTTTTTTACCAATACTTGGAAAAGATGCATGTACAGCCTTCAACCAAGGCCATGGCACCCAGAATTCTTACACCTAGCTAAGTGATCTGATCTCCAGCCTACAGAACCATCATCTGCTTTTCAATCTTTTTTCAGGGCAGGTGAAGAGGAGGGAAAGGATCATGAATGATATACAGAAGCACAGCCCAGCATGGGTGCAGGGGCATGATGCAGAATGCACTGGTTACTGATATTCCTTGAGCCGCATTAGCCTGGAACATGGGAACACAGCTCCCAGCAGAGCCTGATACACTGTAATTTAAATTCTGCAGATACAGCTTTCTGGTCCATATCTTGAAGAGAGCTCCAATTATCGACAAGTCTTCAAAAAGCTATAGCCTTCATGGGCAACAGTCTTCAACGGACACAGACAGTAACTTGCATGGCTATTTCACTTGCAGTAGCACAAATTCGAGTAAGATGATCCCTGGAAATATCTGCTCAAATCTGACAAAGCTGTAAAAACATCATCATTTATGTCCCACTATCTTCTTTCTGCTTTTCTTTTTTTTCTTGATCTAATTCCAGATGAAAGAGACAATGAGAGATACCAATTCATTGTCATCAGAATTCTTTGTTTATTTCTTGTTGTTACCTTAATATAGATAAAAGCAGATAGAATTTATAGGCTTGCAAATGTCTAGGACTGAAATAGATAACAATGTTTCTCAATGTCAAAATTACATCAGGTAACTTAGCTGTCAGGTTTATGGAGAAGAAAATAGTTATTACCTATCAATTAGATCTCACAGAACATAGCTTTGGAGACCTTGGAAAAGGAAATCACTGCTCAAGTAGTAACAGGAAAAAGTACATTACCACTGAATATAACAATTCCTGTTTCAGCAGGTGGTTCAGGCATACTTCAGAGAAGCAGTTCTGAGAAGTGCTAGAAGTATAAAACGAGTACAGTCTATCAGTCAGTTCTGTCTGAACACAGAAATGTACCCAAAGATTCAAGACTAACATTCAGCCTAGCAACCTTTAGCAATTAGGATGATTTTTAGAATGCAATAGTGTCCAAATTTCCCTTAACATTTTAAGGGTTTTTAAAAGTTAGTCATCTAGAGAATTCATTAATTCACTAAATAATTTAGTGCATCTTCAGTCATCTATTCCCATTTTTTTAGGGATGCCCAGTACCCTGCATTTGCAGTGGAGTTTGTTCAATGATGCTAAGCACAGGTTTTGAATCATTACTACCAGTCTGAATGCATAAATAAATTCCCTTTGCGGTCCTGACATTAGATAGACAGAAACAGCCAATAGTTCAGGTAATAGAGGGACCAAGATCAACACCAGGTGTATATGTTTGCTAAATAAGGTCCTAAAGGATCATAGGTGCACTGTTATCACATCCATTCCCCAGCCTGCGCTCCAGAAGGACAGAAGTTTTCTGCAGATCCTCTGTTATATCCAAAAATCCCATTCAATTGTCTCAGATATTTTAGGGCTTCCCAAGTCAGTTGAGTCACCTTTTAGAGGATCACAGTTGAGCCTTCGTTTTCATAAGCAAAACATTCATTATTCCCTAAAACCTTTCTGGCTGTGAGATGACAGACAAGCCATTTACAGGCAGCTCTCAGCTTTGCTAATTACTTACTAATCATACTTTGTAAAAACTGTAGGAAAGGAACTGGCAGTGTTTTCAGGTGACTCCCATTTGAGACATTAATATCAGAGACAAGATGTATCCTTTAATAGAACAGATTTTACTTTCTTGCAGGTTACACGTAGTGGAGAATGACACTGCCAGCTCAAATCTACAGTTTGCAGCTCCCTGCATGCTTGCTGTGATGCTCCATCCTTGGCCACTGAGTTTTAGACGATCTAGAAAACCTGATCCCCTAACAGATTGCCTACCTGCCAACTTGCCCATAAAGCTCCTCCAGAAAGGCTAATGCTAAATGCTCACTACCTACCAGCATCTGGTCTTGGGATTGTACAGTTTGGTTTATTACACTTCAGAGTGCTGAAAGCCAGGGTCTCACTGCTGCAATTTCAGCACAGAGAGTACTTCTCATAAACTACTACTCCTCAAAATTTCACCCTTGCTCTATGGGAAGGGTTTGCAAATATGAAACACTGGATTAATTATGCAGTAGAAATATTAATTGCATTTTAAGGCACCAAATTATTGCAGAGCTCCCTACAACAAAAAAAAAAAGGACTAACGAATATACTAACCTGCAGAAGAAAATATGTAAGTGGTAGTTTATGTATCATCTTAAAAATAACCAATGAGATGTCATTTTACACACACTATTTTTAAGATTTGTCATCTCACAGATATAGGCAAATTCACAAACTTTTATTCATTGAGAAGTCTACAATGCTTAGTTGTGCAGAATTCAGGCATTTGAATCAGAAGATGCCTGCAATAAGCAATGATTAGGAAACACAGTGTAGGACATGATTAGCTTAAATACTACTGCAGGCAAGACTCAGCAGCAACAACTGAAAAGAATAGCACAGGATGCCTCAAATAAAAAGTATAATTTGGTGAAACACAAGCCACAATGAGCTCAGGTTGCGTGGTAAATGTAATCACCTAAAGCTTTTTGGCCAAGCATTTCAGGTAATTTCAAATAATCATTAGAGCAGATCTTATCTGTACTATTCAGCCGCATATCTGGCAATATAGCTCATCTTTGATAGTCTTGAATTAGACTGGAGAATAAATGGTCATTTATCTTTTTCTTTTATTTTCTTCATGTATTGTCTTAGCTATGTTTATGGCACAGCCTGCTTGTTTAAGATAATCATATTATTTTTCCAGGGATAAAAGAGGCTTTTCCAGGATGTTAGTCATGTAATGAGAGTTATACCCTTACGTGAGGCTACATAGATCAGGAAGGGATTAGGAATGGGATCTCATTATGTGATGGTGGAGGTCATGGTCACATTAACTTACATAGATCAAACACAAAGATGATGACACCATTCTTCTAGAACCTCATTCAATAGACCTTTAGACTCTTCTGTCTTTTGCTGAAATAAAGCATTGCGCTGGGCAATCAAATCCAACAAGAAGGCTCTGAAGCTTCTAAGTTAACAGTTAAAAGGGAGCTCTATGAAATAATCTCATATGTGCAGCTTTGTCTTATGTTCTGTGTAGCAATGCACACACATACATTCATATGAATATCCCATTAAGGAGATTTAATTGTGAAGAATGCATTTTAGCTGACAGACTATAAGCTAAATGAGACAAAACAACAACTACTTAACAGTGTTCTTTCTGGACTTACAGTTATCCGTCAGCTGACTAATGGGTGGGAGCACATAGACTGTTTCTATTCAGAGTTGTTCATGAGCTGTGTGGTCTAACCCACATAGGTGGTGGTCAGGAAAAGCAGAAAGGAGGACTGACTCACTGAGCAATGATTCCGTTTTCTTTTTAAGCCCAGGACACTTCTGAGTTCCCATGAAAGTCAGAAATTGGCAGCACCAATTAAAAACATAGATAACAAAGCTTGCAGTTTTTCCCCCTGTCTCTTTATGTCATCTCTAATGTTCAACCCTCCCAGTTTTCTGATTTCTAATTCTCCTACATAGAGAACATTTTCATATTGGCTTTTGCACTGATTTAATAAAATGGGCTAGTGTCAACCCAGGCCAAATTCATTATCTATATTCCTTCCATATACCTTATGCCCACATCACAATCTACAAATTCAGCTGCTTCTACATGCAGACCTATTGACATACATCCTTTGAAGGGAAAATTGACATCAAACTATGGGTCTTACCTAAGAGCACCTCTCATCTAAACTAATGAATGCTTGTTACCTTGCAGAGCAAAAGAGAAGTAAGACTGTTGCATCACTGTGGAGCATAACACAGCACGAGATTTTCCTTCAGGCCAGTATGTCAAAAGTGCTCTGCAAAATGATAGGCCTTTCATGAACCTCCATCACTAACACATAAGATACTGCCATGCAGCAGCATATGGTGAAAGATAACTCTTGAACTTTGGACTGTAGTAACAGGAGGGCAGTATATTACAGCTAGAAATGTCGAAAGAAAAAGTGCTAAGTTTTGAATCAAAGGGATTAAATAAAAAAGGAGACAATATATAATTAATTATTTTACTTTTGATTCTGGTTCCAAGAATTTGGAGCAATCCAGACAAAATACAAAAATACAAAGAGCCTGTTAAGACAAAGTAAAGGGCTCTCATTGCTGAGAAAGTCAGTTCCATGGTGTGTTCTCAATGGGTCTTACCTTCTCTTTGAACCTGGACTGGCCTCTTTCAGGAGTGCAGGCTATCCTACTCTACTTCCAGACAGATCCTCTCTGTGTGGAGAAGTAGCATGTCTGTATATTGAAGGTTGCACTGATCCAAACGTGATCCAGGCTTTGCCTTTAGTTTGATTCCTTAATATATATTCATAAAGTGCTTAAAATGATAATTTAAAAATATGAAAATGATACAGCCTATCAGATTTATCTATCTGTGCCTTCCGACATCCATCAGCAGGCTGCTCTGACCTTGTCCTGCAAATTTATCATCTCCTCATCAACAGAAAGCTTGGAAAGCTTGGAAAGCACATTGGCTTTTCTGTCTTTTATTTTCATATCATCAAATTCAAGCCCAGACCGAGCCAAATCATTTATTTTTTTGAAATCAATGCAAAGCTTCACTAGTCAGTACAATACCTTTCGTGCACAAGCAGTTGAGTAAAAACACATAACATTTCTGAACTGCAAAATGCTGTACCGCATCACTGAACAAAAGCAGTGAAACCATTCTTTTGCTTGAGGGGTGAAGTTTTTTTCATGAATTTCAGCGTAAGTTAAACCTGTGGGAAACAGTTCATTTCTGCTCTGTCCATTTGAAGTGTGTCCTGTAGCTGACTTGCCAGTCTCTTGTATGGTCCTCACCGGTCCAAGACCTGTTTGGTGAAGCAACAGCTACAGAATAACTGTTTTGTGGTCAGGGCTGTTTTATTTCTGTCAAGTTCTCTTTCACTTCTGCATTGAGCCAAGACACTAAAACCAGAAAGATGGATATGCTGTAGCAGTCCCCTTCTGATCTTTTGAGGGTGCATTCCCCTTGCCCTTTTGGGTCTCTTTGCAGAACTGCATTGGAAAAATATTTACATGCTGCCTGTGCAGCACCTAAAAACACTCAGACCTAAGTAAAAGAATAGGTTTGACAACAAATATAAGAGCTTGTGAAATTGGTAGTCTTCAGGCAAGATGCAAATAGTGCAAATATCTGACACTTATGTAACCTTCCTGTTAATCCCTACCTGTGAGATAGGATAACTGTAATACAAGAGCTGGTTGAAATTTTCTGTTCAAATATGCTTAAAAATCACTGAGGGAGGGATTCACAAAGGGCCCATAAAATACTCCTAACATCAGTCTTTCCTTTGTGTCCTGCGGGATCAGGAGAGACTGATTCAATCTCTCTGCTTTAGCATTGCTTCCAATCCCATTTCCTTGAGCTCTGAACTTCCACAGGATCAAAATCTCCCCATCTTCACCTGGTTCTGCAGTCTACCAGTGATTTTAGAAACTGACTCCCCACTATTCCACACAGCAGAATGCAATTGTTTAAAATGATTTGGGCTTCCAGATGGAAAATTTGAAATTAAATTAATATTTCCTCTTTTTTTCCTACTTTTCCAATTGAAGATTACTTCTGTCTCTTTCCAAAAGTCAAGCGGATTGTAAATAGTTATTTGATCATCTAAAGATCTATCATGATCTTAATTTTTCCTTTAAAAATTGGCAACATCCCCAAATGAAAAATACTGTGTTTGACTTCTTTTTTTTCAAAATGCCAAAGCTGTTGTTAGTGATGCATTTGGGACAGACATGATTGCAACATTCTGAGACTTAAAGAAATATGGTATTTGATGGCATTTTTTGCTGTATAAAACCCAGCCCTTTAATCATGACCATAATATGACCATAATCTACATAGACTCTGTCAAGTACAGTCCAACTATTTGGGATTTAATTCTTCAGGGGTTAGGTATAAATGAGCAGTGTAAATCCACAGAACCTTGTTGGGGACTACTCTTAACAAGTGAAATGTTGACTTAGTTTGCACAGGATCCGAAGCAGGATGTCACACTACCAAGCCCTTCAAGAGATCGTTGCTTTAACATCTTTAAAGTTTATTTTATGAAAGGAAAGATGACTAAAAAAGAAACCACTCAGAAGCTCTTAACTGCAAATCTAATTGTTAATCCATCTTCTGTGACAGTTAAACTAAATGGAGACCCCCTGGAACATCATAAAGAAATCAATTAAATCAGACTTGCACTGTAGAACAACAACAAAAATCTGTAAGAAATTCAATACTTACTGATAGCTAATATGCCCTGCTTCCTAGAGAAAACATCAAACTCTATTAGCAAAGTAAAAGGATGGTGAGTGGATTTCTCTTAGGGCTGGCAGCCTTTTAAGCAAGTATATTGCAAAGGAAATACTGCAGAAGGAGCCTGCCTAAGAAGTTGAAAGGATAGAGCTGACCATCTATGGAAATTACATATTAATATTTAAGAAAGATCAGCAACAGCTCTAGAGCTGACAGAGGAGTTTCAAGTTTCATCTCTGCCATTTACCTCAGTTAGGAGCCTAGTCACCTCTGGAATCAATGAAAAAAATAAGAGAGGGAGACCTCCAGAGGGGCCATTCAGCCACCTAAAAATTTTCACCAGGGTTAAATGAGTTGTCATAAGCTACTTAGTACTAAATAATTTTGAATCTGTATCCCTGACTATAGTACCAAGTACTTCAGTAGTCTGCAGGAAGCCCCTAAAATAGAACTCAAACTTTCTGAACCACTTTGGATTCAGACAGGCCTTTGAGTTTGGGAAAGCCCGCCTAAACAGCACTGTGGACTGCACTCTAATTTATCCTGCAAGTGATGATCTCACTACATTAAGGTCATTTTCTCACTTTCTTTTCATAACTTCTGTTAAGGCAATGTGGTTTCTAAAGCCAAGGAGACTCAGAGAGGAATGAGATGTAGAAACTGTTGCTAAAAGCTCAGGAATGTATGTTTTGAGAGAGCCCAAGGTTCTTCCAAGTTCATTGCAGGGGACAGTTTCAAATGTGTACCCTAAATGTCCATCAGCATCAAATTCACAGCACCAGCCAGAATGCCACAAGGGATTTCTTTCTTTCTCCCATCTCTTTTCAAGTCAGGAACAGAAATATTGCCTGCTTTTCACAATGCACTTACAGAACAGCTCTTGTACAAGTTGAATTTCCTAAAGTCTTATTTGCACTTATAAGGCTAGTCAGATCCATCCTTGCACATCAATAATTACAGTTTCTGGAGGGATACCTTCTCTTTCAAGTTTAAATTTAGAGCTCTGGCACTGTGGTAGCAAAGTTGCTGAACAATGCCCACAGGCATGCATGCAAATACATGAGTAGAAAGCCTGGATCATCCTGTACAGTAATTTGAGCAAATCATGAACTCATATTGGGTTTCTTTACTCAAGGGCAATAAAGTATAGCTCACCCATTACCCATTAAATACTTGAAACATGAGAGCTCGTTTGAGATGATCTTGAGGTTCGATTTGCAACAGGAAGTGAAACTGCCCTGGCCTCTGCAGACCGGCAGTACAGCTCTCTTATCTCACCGTCCTGTGCTGAGAAACTGCACATTACCAAACTCCTCAGGCAGAGTTCCCATCTGAGTTACGTGGTCAAAAAAAATAACCGCCCCACTGCGAATGCCATATAAATCCAAACAGAAATGGTATTAAGGTCCTGTGACGTGAGCACAGCAGCTGTCTTACACTTGCCCTGCTTACTTTCCAAAAAGCATAGAAGCAAAATGGACCATCACTGCTGCTGTCTTACCTCGGTTACATCTGTAGGTACTGCAGAATTTCCATCTGCTTTACTCCTGTAACCTCCCTTGCTTGATAGGAATAATGGCTTCCAGCTAGCTTTTAGAGCCTGCATGTCACATTTCAGCACATCATCTTATGCCAAGGATAAGGAAGAAACATATTGCTTGTCAACACTGTAAATTGTAAGCAAGTTATTAGCAGGCTAGGTGTAAATCATTGCCTAAAGGAGATTTTAGTCCTATGCCACAAATCCTCTAGGTCAAACACAGTTCACAGGTTAAAAAAAGAAAGTGGAAGTGAGCTTTTTTCTCCACGCTTTTCAACAGTTAGAATGTTTTTTCAAAGTCTCTGAACTTGAGATCTCATCCAGTGACTTATTGATTTAATGTACAGTTTTGCCATTCAAAGAATCCTGTTGAATGTCAGAAGATATCGTCCCTTTAAGCCAAGATTTTGAAGCAATATATAGGCTGACTGCTTGGCAGGTGGAGTGTTTTCTTCCACACAGTGGAAAATAAAGTTGGATTACAGCACATTCACTCTCAGTAAGGACTACCACTCTCTCCCCCAGTATGGATCAACCAGTGATCTGTCTTTACAACAAATATACCATTATCAGAGAAGAAACTGTGTTTTTTTGTATCTATTAAGTTTTTTCTGTCTTTGGTGCAGGAATCACCAAAGGTGAGGGGGATTTGTATTATACAACACACAATATTACAAGTCCTTTTCCGTAGCTGTGACTCACTGGCCCGATGGCAGTGTGGCATCTTCTCAAGTGGTGGACCTGAAATGACTTAAATATGTGTTTAGGCATTGTCCATAAATCTCAGCTTCTTTTGAGCAAAATTGAGCTTCTTTTTCCTGGCTTTCATGTACGACTACATAATCCCTGCCTCTAGGAGTTAATAAACTAAAAGGCCAGGTTAATATAGAAAAGGTAAAAAAAAAACCCTATCTTGGTAGTTTCAAGAAACATCATATTTCATGCACATGCCTGAATTTGGCAAACATAAAACAACTCTCTGTACAGAAATTGCAGTAAAAAACTCCTCTGCTCATCCGCTGTGTGCAGATCATGTACCTACAAATGTGTGGATATGCTTTTAATAAGGTATATTCAGTGCTTATAGAAAAAAATGGACGCAGCAAGACTGTACAATGCCATGTGTTATTCTCTGTCATTTCACATGAGTAAACTTATCCTTGATATTAAACACTGTATCACAAGATCATACAATCCCATAGAAGACATTAGTCACATTTTACCACCATACCATTGAAGATGACGACTGGATAGGCATTCCTGTGCATATCATGTGCTTACCTTGACCTTTTGTGGAGGTTACAAGAAATCAGCCAAATAACCTGGAGCCTGTAGTTTGGGACTTGATGAAAACATCCATTGACATGGCTATTTTTATGTGAGTTCTGCAAGCCAAGAATTGACAACTGCAGTCAGGTTCCTGGAACTGATTAGAGAGATCTCTTTTCCGACACTTGAAAAAAATGAGCTTGACACTATGTCATAAGATCTGTTCCAAATCATCTTGGTGTAAAAGTGAATTTGCCCTCCAGTTGGTTAAATATCTTACAGGGATTTTAATAATGGTCAATGTAGTGGCTAATTCGCCACAGCATTCTTATTATTGCTTCAGGATATCTTTAGTTTTAAGGCTCGAGTCTGAAAAACTTCCTTAGCTTTTTGAATGTTAAGCAGCCAGATGAAATACTTCTGTTAGCATGCAGGAGATATAGGCTATCTCTCCTCTCTCTACACAGCTACAGAGGCCATATTCTCATAGCATCCTGTGGCTTTTGTTCCCCAACAGCTAGGTAAATATATTTAGAGCAGGCTACAACAACACGTTGTTCTGATACTATCGTTCTTCTGATACCAACACTTCCATCTCTCAAGTCAAATTTGATGTCTCAAATATTGCAGCTCTGTTCTCTAGTGATTCAGAAATACTAGTATATATTCATGGCATATTATGAATGTAATTAGTTTTTTTTATACCATTTCTATCACAAGGAAAGGCAAACAAAAAACAGACTGATCTCTCTTCAGAACTTTCAGACAACTCCATTGCCTCATTCCCAGAAACTATGCAAATTGCTTATAGGTAAAAAAAGACTAAAAATCTACTCACTATCTACAAAGAAATTGAAGACAATTTGCAAAAGCAATCCTTGGTGAGGATAGTTCCATTTATTAGAAAAAATGAAAAGATTTTATGTGAACTATATAGCAAGTCCTTATTTTCCTTCTGGGCTGCTGCACCTGTGCCCCACAAGTAACTCATAACCTTTCACTGCCCCATACCTCAACTGTCTGTCATAAACTAATGAGCCTGTTTGGTTTTATTTTTATTAATAAATTAAACATGACCTGGAGCCATATTGAGCACTGGCATGTGATTCATGCTACTTAATGGTGGACACATTCCAGCATATGGTGCTTTACCTAAAGCCAGCTAGCACTCTCCCAAACTGAGCTTAGGGTTCAGCATGAACCATGGAATGTTCCCAATATGAATCAATCCTATGCTGGAGAGAAAGAGAGTTTAAATTGATGTAATTATTTCCATGCTGCTTGTCCCAAACTCCAGATAGTGTTCCCTAATTCATTTTATTTTTTACTATACACATATATACATATTTTGCATATGTTATTTTACATACATATTTTATTTGCATTACATATTTCATACAGTTTAGCAGGCTTGTGTTTTGAGTTGCCTTGCCCTATGCTAGGCTGCCATTAGTTTCAGTGACTAGCTCGTGAGCCATTAGTTCTGTTTGTCCTATAATATATATTTTTTCAACCCTCAACTCCATTGAAATACTTTGTTTATAATAAGATATTACTTGATTTAAGCAGAAGACATTCAAGGTCGCCACTCTGTTTTCTTGTGCTGTGGCCCAGGCTTCAAAATATAGCTGTAGAGTTTGGTTTCCATAGGTGTAACTCAGTTACTTTGAAATAAAAGGCACTTATTCTACAAGTAAAAAAGGACATACTATGAAGTCAAGATCAATGTGCTATTTCACTTAGATAAACAAATCAGACATGTTTAAATTGTGTTTTTAAGGTCAATGTAGCAACTGTTATTTTCCATAGTTTTGCACAGATTCAACAGATCAAAAGCTAACAAAAATGTCTTTTGATAAAGCAAAACACAGAATAGTGATCCCTTGAACATGTTATGTTCCCTGGATTACCAGCCAAGAAAATGAAAAGAAAATATACCTTAAATAATTTAAGAAAGCAAACAATTCCAACCTCAACAACTCTGTGATTCTCTTTTGAAAGTAAAACCATATGAAGAGGTGTCATTTTGCTAAGTCATTATTCAAGACATTATTATACAATATGATGTGTGACATGTTCCACTTTTAAAAATCATGGACATTTTTTTAGGCCTAAATGAGTAATATAGTCCATTAACTATCAGTGCCCACCAAAAAAGACATTCTTCTGTTAAAACACCTGAGTCACCCCAGCATAAATTTGCTTACATAGAATCATAGAATCATAGAATCTTCAAGGTTGGAAGGGACCTCTAGAGATCATCTGGTCCAACCTTCCCGCTCC
>JAUBOD010000076.1:84233-97193 GCA_032353885.1 Nothura maculosa
TTGCTCAATCTACAGCAGTCAATCAGGATGGCCACAGCAGAAAACCACCATCCCTTCCCAGATTCAGGGAGTGTTGCTAAGGCTCAAGGGCAAGGATTTTTTCAGCACACACACATCGTATTTTTTTTCCCCACAATCTTGGAAGCTGGGCAGCTGCCCACTCTGCCCACACACGTTACGGACACCTGACCAGCTCCTTGGTTCTCAGGCCAATCCAAGTCCCTGATAAGCCCCTACCCCAGACGTAGGAGACACGTATATATTTTGACAATAGTTCTTAGATGTCTGTATTTTAGGTTAACAAGCTTTCAGGGGAACTACAGGGGCTTTGAATTACTTCCCAAACCTTTGCTCAGTCATCAAGCTTCCTTTCCTGGCTTTCTCACCACTGCCGTTTTTTCTTACTGTAAAACTGGACAAGATGAGGTGAGAATTTTAATGAGGTCAGGGCCCATACCTGACTATGTGGGGTGGCTTGTCGAGTTTGGTGCTCTAATGGCAGTTAGATTTGCTTGAAGCTTCCTCTCTTCATCTCCAGATCTGCAGGGATTCAATGTGCAGCAACTTCAAAATATCCCAGACGATTTGAGGACACTTCTATTCAGCATTTAGTTACGGCCCAAATGCTAGTAAGAGAAGGTTTGAGCCAGCCCCTGGAGTACAGACATCATCAGTTTTATGTCCCAGAAACACTTTAGGAGCATATTTTTAGCCTGTCTGAGCTTCTGTACTATCCCTGAAAGGCATTCTGTTATGATGTAGATAGCAAGAAGGAAAGCACACACTGCTGACATGCAAGGGCCCAGAGCTGTTATTAAAAGAAGTAAATCCTCCTCAATCTCCCTCAGCCATTCCTTCCTCTCTCCTTTGCATAAGGATGCAAACATAGGACAGATTACTACAAAAACGCATATTGTTGGATTGTCAAGGCTGAGGCACTACAGAATAAGGCTGCATCTACAGCATCAAATTAAATAGTTTTAGGGCTGATCTTCTGGCCAGAGGATAACAGCACAATTTGACCTTGTCTGTATTCTTAAATTTCAAAATAAGGTGTAATATCCAAACTGCCTGCTAGGAATAGGACTTAGTCCATGTTAACTCTCAGATCCTGAATGGGAATTGTTTGAAAAATTATGAGCTGGCCACTGCTGAAAGCAAAGCAAATGTTACATTAATAACTTAACGGTAGAGATAACTATGCTAACAAAGTCATAGTAGAGATGATTAAATTTCAATGTTTCTGCTTGGATCCAGGCTCTGCTTAAATATACTAAGACAATTTCAACTTGAGTGGCCATTACACAAGGGCATCTGCATCATTATGCTCTCTGTGTCAGATTTCCCAGGCGGACTTGGTTTCCCACCTCATCCTGTAGTGATCTAGCGATGGGGGAGACTATGAGACCCCATAGGAAGTACCACCCAACATGACAAGTGCAGTGCCTAAAGGCACACATGTGCTTCAGGTACCTGAAATACACTGTGCAGCTAAAAACAAGTTCATTATTTGCTGCCATACATTCTTTTAATCACTAAAATCAGTGCTATCCCATGAAGAAATCCAGTTTTCAAAAAGAAATAATTTGTCCCTAAAAGTATTTTGAAAGATGATTTCCTTTAGTTTCAATGTGTCATAGTAACTTAACTGCCACAGGGAGAATAACATTGCCTACAGCCATTCTCCCTGTGGCATCCATTCTGCTTGCAGGCAGAAGAACATTTTCTTTTCACTCTTTCAAGTTTTCTGCCACATTTCTCTCAAAGCCTAACTTTCCTGATTATTCTATTTTTTTTTTAATTCCCACAGACCACCATGCGTGATTTTTTGTTAGTTTACCTGATAGAAGAAAGGATGATTACACCTGGGATACATCTTTTTACTAGGCAAGTAATTTTGAAAGAAGAACCTATGAAAATAGGCTGTGTGGTTTTTTTTTCCTCCATAATATGCACAGAAACTTTACATTGCTGTCATTTCAGTAAAGCAATTCCACCCATGTCTTCATCATACCTTAAGAATTTTTTTAAAATGCAGCCAGATCCTGCAGTGTTGCTGAATAAAGATTACCTCGAGTGGTACAGAATAGACAGTTTTAGTGAGTCACAGAGGAAGATCTCAAAAAAAAAAAAAAAAAAAAAGAAGATAACACAGCAAAATGAGTTCAGCATGGGTTCTATTGCTATGCTGAATCAAGGATCAAGGGTGCTGTTCAGCAGGTCCTATTGCCAGTGAAATGTCCCAGTCAATTTTATAATGAATCACTGTAACTATGAACAAGAGAAATCTCTCTCTTTCCTTGAAGGAGGTAGAATGAGATTAACAAGATCAAGAAGTATTCATTCAGCGCTACTGAAGTTGCGGGGTGAGGGGGAACTTTCCTACAGATTTTAGGGGGCCCAAACTGAAAGATGCAGAAAATGAAGTAGAAAAACAAAAGCTAAATGGTCATGAATAGTAAAATGTCTTGAATGAAAAGAAAAATAAAACTCTTAGAAGAGAGGTTCCATTACAAATAAATGAAACTGGTGACAGCTTGGACGGATTTCTTAGAAAGACAGACCACTGGTTTATAGGACTATAACAAGTCTCTAGCAAACAACACTGTAGGATGAAAAGCAATTTATTTCTGAAATATTTATCTTTTGCCTGGAGCAAGGACACTTAGTGCTATTCCTTATACTGATTGCTTCCTAAAATCTGTTTGGAGAGAAAATAGATAAGTAATATGACACAGATAGGTTTCTATTTAACTTAATATCAAAGAATGACTTAAATGTCATAAACTAAATTCTGAAATTGTTTGGACTTAAATATATTGTACTGGACTTGCTCAAGGCACTGATTACCTCTTTTGAAAATCAAAGAGGAGAAAGAGCCTAAGCACCATTGCTCAGTTTTGCTCAGTTTTGCTCTGCTTAGCTGCACCACACCTGTAAATTTTTAAAAGCTTAAGTTGATTAGTGAGAATTGTTGAGAAGCTCTGGTGGGATATCCTGCAAGTGGGATGGAGAGAGAAGAGAGAATCATAAGAAGTAGAGGTGAGTAAGCAGGTAATTTATTGTGGGAAGTAAAATGTTGATATTATATTATCTCTCATTTTTACATTTAAGTCTTAGGCAGTCTCTGGTCCTAATAATGTGTAGAAAACAAAATTTCTTGACAAACAACGTCTTGTTCTCTAGATCAAATGTATGCAGTAAGCTAGAAAATAATCTTGAAATGACTTGTCCTTCTTCAGTGACAGAAATGAGTAAAATTTAGATCTAAATCCAAATCAATTACCTACGTGTGAGAAGAAGCAGTGTTTATCTGGGGAGCCATTATCTGATAAACACATTCTTGCCTCTAGCTTCATACAGTTCTTCCTGCTTTCTTAGAGTAGAAGCAAACCTGCTGACTTGTGCTATTGGATTTTGCGATGTGGGCACCTTTTCCCAATAAACTTAACTGTGACTACTAGCTTATTTTACACAGGCTACTAAACATCAATCAGATGGAAATGGCTTGCAGTCTTTACTGATTAGGTCATATTTGAGCCAGTGACCTAAAGCTGAAGAGTAATGACAGCTTAAAATTGCTTTTTACTGTACAGCAAAGAGTAGTGCACCAAAATATAGTTGAAAGATGCAATTTAGTATACTTCAGTTCTATAACAAGCAGTTATATGTTGCAGCCCTAATTCCAGTCAAAGTAAAACCTTTGAAAGCTCACTACTTATAAAGCAGTACCCAACAAAATATAGCTATGAGGAACTGGGAAGACAGACATTTGCATGCAAAAATCAACAGTGACTTGGGTTTTTTTTCTTCAGCAGCTGCAGAGTTCAGTCAGCATACCAACTGCTTCATCTTCGAAAAGTTCGTTGATGTTAAGATCGTTAAGATCCAGAGATGGAAGGAAAGTCTCTTTCAAAAAAAAAAAAAAAAAAAGAGAGAGAGAGAGAGAGAAAAAAAGTACAAGAAACATTGCTGCAGTTGCAGTGTCCTTAGTATAATCAAGTCTGGTTTGTGAGTTTTGAAGTATTCCCACATCAGGATTTTATGGATTTTGTTTTTCTTTGGCTGATGTTTTTCACAGACTGAAATATTTGATTAATGGCAGCAAATGCTATTAATCAAATGATCTGCAATTACTATTAATAGTGGCTTTCTATGTGGAATCCATTACAAATTGAAGTGGAAGGTGATGTGATTGCATTAAGAAACTTCTTAGGGAATCATTAAACTACTTTTTGTCGTTCAAACGGATAATTCCTGGGCCTCACATATGATATTCTCCAAGCCAACAGTCAATAGATCTGGAAAGAAAGAACTACTTTTCTGCCCTTATATAAGTATATATCCCTTCTCAAATCTTATTTGCATTCAGGATAGAATATGAATTTTCCCTTATATTTGCTTCCAGGGATATTGAGGGAAAGCAAATCTGGTTCTGTTTTATGCAGACCTGAATACAAAGCACAGCTGTGCTTGACACCTCATTGTTCTCCTACTGAAAATATTCTCGTGGTGTTTGTTCAAGACGTTTATGCCAGCTGCAGTTTTCACACTGCAGTATTTCCAGTAAAGAATTTAAAAAAAAAATCACAGAACAGTAGAAACCAAGTTTGAGCCCCCTGCAGCAGTGCACTCTGTGAATCCAAAACAAAACACTACTGCTGTCTCATTTATATTTTAATATTAGTAATTCCACTTGCTCTAACAAACCAGATAGGAGAATAACAAATATGACCCTATTCAGTTCTTTGCTACTACACGAAGGCCTTCGTTCTGCTTAACTCTGTACTAGGCTCAGGAACCAGGAGGGCCAAAAGGCATGAGAAAATATACTGATCTTTTGTCCCATTCAACAGTATACTCGCTTACTCCTCAGACTTCCTTCTGCTGCCAGTGTATTTATAGAAGTCCTTCTTCTTGCTCTTCTTGTCACTTGTTAGGTTTAACTCCAGCTGAGTTTTGTCTTTTCTAACTCCCTAGCTGCAATGCTCAGGCAATGTCTGCAAATTCCTCCTGTGTAATTCTTCCTGCTTCTACCTTCTGTTCACTTGCTTCCTTTTTGCTCAGTCAGGAGTTCCTTCTTAAACCATACCTCCCACCACACCTGCTAGACTTCCTGAACATCACAACCAACCCTTCCTGAGATCAGAGGGGATTGTCCTTTTAGATTTTAAACTCCACAATCTCATGGTCGCCATACCCATGAACATCCTTGACTTTCACATCCCCAGCCTGCACTTCTTTATTTTTGATAAGTAAGTGTACATATTGTTAGAGTTCATGGTTTGTGGTCCCCATTTTCCATCTCCAGAGTGAGGTTAGAGTTGTATGCCTGTATGGAGGGAAGATACTGACTTCTGAACATGCAGGCTATGTGAGGTGCAGGCAACATCAGGTCATCTCAGTGAATGGGTGCAATCCTTCTGATCTGAACCATTTATAAAACCTGGATATTTCCTTGTACTGGTTGTCTATCCTGGGAATGAGACCTAGTCTGTGCAGCAAAGCTGACTGCACTGAGGAGCCTTGGTAAGACTCGGCCATCCTGTGCAATTTGTGATAGAAAATGTTTGCCAAGTCTTTGGCAACAAGTCTTTGGTTAACAAGTTGCAGAAGGCTCAACAAAGGACAGAGCAAAGGACAGAAAATCATCCTAACTAAAGCAGTATTTTATCCTGTAAAGAACATGAATAGCAACCTCCTTGTAACAGAAGATGGTACATTCCAGAAAACAGTTTTTTCATATTCAGCCAATTAGCCCTATTGCTGTGTATGTCCATACCTTTTCTCCCATGATCACCAAGCTCCTGGCAGATTAGAAATTTATAACCATTTTTAATACAGTAAAGAGTTGTAAACATGCTGAGGCAGGTATGATGTAGGATAGGATATCACTAAGTCCTAAAAAAATAAAAATAAAATAAAAAAGCAGCATGAATTAGCTTTACTAGGAAGGTTTCAGTGTGATTCACCTTGGTTTCCACAGTGAAGCATTCTAGGCACCTGGGGAAGAAAACTTCAGAAGATGTATAGAAATGTCTTTGACTTGACAATTTTTGCATCACAGTGCCTCTGTTGTTATGTACTCCCAAACCCATAAAGATTTGATAAACTAGAGTCTTTCCTCTATCAACCTTATTATTTACTAGGCATATTCTGAAAACAACCATCAAGAACTGATTCCATAAAAAATAGATAGGTGTCTTCAAAGTCTCTGTTTGGATTTCTCACAGCAACTCCTCTTCCTGTCTGCAATATTACTATACTGAAATAAAGCATTGTATGTTCAGAACAGAACTATGAGGAAGAAGGAGTAGCAGTTGATATGTCTATAATGTCCCTTTCTGCACTATTGAAAGGAATTATCACAACAAGGGCCTTCAAAAGTTCTGTCCTGGTAGTACGAATTACCTGTATTATCAACTCTGAGCATGCAAATGTGAATACAACCAAAATATCTTCCATAACAGCCATATCAGCCCTCTCTTGTGCTCTCTGTCCTACTTTCACCATGATCAGTGGAAAATCTTACTCTTTGCTCTGTATTTCTTTGAATGGTAGCTAATCAGAATGGTAGCTAATCCCTGAAACTAAGCATTCAGTTTGACAGTCTTAGTTATAAATATGTTTCTCAGATGCTGAAACCCCACTGAGACTTATATTTCTGTATGAGTCATATTTCATCACAGTATGTTAATTTAGTTATTCATTTCCATTGAGGGATTGTCTTATAGAACACGTCAATGGAAGCCTTATTGTTTCCAAAAGAATATTATGTCATCTTAATGCAGTTTAGATCCAGTGCCTGCAGCTGCCTTCTGTTTAAGACTTGTTTCATTTAAGTTTATAACATTCTGAGAGACTTAATTCCCATTCTTAGCTGCTTGGATCTAGGTCTTTAGTTTTATTATTGATGTGATGCAACACAAGTTATCCCACTAAAAGCTGTTCTCAGCTGAATGGTTAAGCAAAACATCAATCCAGCCCCAGGGCTCAAAGCTAATCTTTCAGCTCATTACATTTTAAAGATTGCAAACAGTCAGAAGGCCTGGAATTTATGTAACTTGGGTTTTATACAGTAAAAGCATGTAAAAGTTATATAACTTAATGTTCATATCAGATGTTGAAAAATAATAGGTAAATCAGACACAGGAACATAACAAAAATGTCACAGAGGAGTACTTATGGTTATCCTTTGACTAAACACACACACAGAACAATGTATTTTCACATATGATTAATTCTCTCACCATTTCAAAATGAAATGCATATTTTTCCACTATTTAACTTTTATAATAGCATTGTCATAAGTACTCCAATAACACTCTCAAATCTTTGCAAGTTTAAATTGAGTTTATGAACAAGGTAATTAATTTTTACTGTCCTTATTAAATGACATCAGCATTACTATTTACCTGGGCTGCTAATAGCTTGGCTGGAGAAAAGTATTACAACATCAAAATTTTGTTATAGAAATAATCTAAGGAAGTGCACCATCAGGTTTCTAACTAGCAAAACAAAAGTTATGCCAATATCAAAAATATATATATATATATATTTCTGTTTCTTTGGTTTTACCTCTTAGGTCAAATTACAATGTGTGTGCTTCTTAATAGAGAAATACAGTTGCCTTGACAAAATAATTCAGAGGTTTTGCATGTAATCAAGAATCGATATCTCTTTTTAAATGTATGGGATGGATGAAAAAATTCCTGTGTGGTCCTTCAGGCTGTGTTATTCACACAGCCATGTAAGTTTCTAGTCATTCCTTCTGGCATTAGATTCTATAAATCCCAAGCTGACATCCTCCATGCTCAAAAATAGTATAAAATTTGAAAACTTAACTTTTTCTTTTTCAGACATAATTTATATAAATCATCCCCTGCCAGGCAGCAGTGCAACTCTGTGCAACTCTTCCTCCCAGAACAGCCCAGGCAGTGTCCAGACAGTGCTTGGAGCTAGTATACGCCTCAGCTGCACCTCAGCATAGTGATGACCCCAAAACCAGGGATGCTCTTGGCCTGAGATAGCTCATATGCCACCAAACAGTCCATCACACTCATGCCTGGAGAGCAACATAGCATCTGAGTCTCAAGCACAAAGGAACAAGCTCACTGAGGAAGAACCAGAAGTCATTCTGGACTGTGGGCTCTACCCTCACAGGGAATTCAGCGCACCAGATACAAGATTTTCAACAAGTGGCAGAAAAAGGAGTCTGAAGGTCTGTACATGAGATTAGTGAAAAAACATGCCATAGTTACTTCAGTAAATGATAATTCTTTACTCTTTTTTTCATTTCTCAAGTGATGCCAATACAATCATTTATTTTACTGCAAGTTAAGCTCTTAACAAGCAGTTAAATTAAGCCTACAGTCCTTCCAGGATCCCTTCCTAGTCAATGGAAAGTAAGAGACTTCTCCAGAGAGCAACTAAAAGCAACTAAAATTGGAATCAATTCCCAGGATCCTGACATTATGTTAAAACTTGCTATCACTGAGCCTCTTCTTTTGGAATAAAACCAACTACTTCAACGGACCTCTCTTGACAATACCCAGTGAAGGACGAATATTCTGTAACAGATGTTGTGGCTGTCAAGGCTCCCAGTGTTTTGCTGGCTGTTTACCATTATGTTCACCCACTCAGAAGCAGAACTCACCAGAGCCCAAAAGTTTTCATTTAAAATATAATTCTCAACAAAGCCTTTACTTCCTAGGTAACCAAGGCCAAAATGCATCTCAGTTTTAAAAAGCGTTTAAAATCTCAGTTTTAAAAAGTTTTTAAATGCATCTCAAAGATCAACAGATCTACCCACAGAAGTCAGCTTCATAGAAAACAATGTTCTCTGAAACTGATTTTAATGAAAGAAGGAGGGCAGTTTCAGAAGAATTAGGAGCAGATCTGCAATCATCTATTTCTTTTTAGATATCTGAGGAGGATAAGAATTTTGGACTTACTACCTGATTGCGTTCCCACTGTAGTTAATGAGGGTTTTGCTATTAATTTCCAGAGGAAGAGGATGAGGCCCAAAACTTTTGAGAAAATAATGCTTAATGGATCGTGCAGACCTCCTCAGTTGAAAATACTTTTATGGTTCCAAGTTTCCATCTACCTTTCCTGGATAAACACGGACATTTAGTTCTCTATTTCAAATTGTTTCCAACTAACATTTGCAACACGGTCATATTCTTTTTTTGTCTTTTCCTCCCCCCCCCCCCAAAAAAAAAGAAATATTTAGCATGTTCCATGATGTTAGGAAATGCCAAGAAATCATTCCAGCAAGTAAAAATTCATACATCCAGCCGGCTATGAAGAATAAATAATGACCTTTTCCACATGCCAGCAAATATAAAAACCTTCATATTTCCACAGGCACAAACTTAATGGCCATCTGAGATGTCTGATTCATTTATGATTTAAGCACTGTTTATAGGAGTTGACCAAAGGATTTACTTGATATCACAAAGGAATGCAAAACACATGAGTAAATTATGCAGTGTAAATGTCCACATGCAATTCACCAGAAATGAAATAAAGTATTTTTACTCTCTGACAGGCTTTTGCATACACACCTACCTTTATGCAGTCAGGCAGTCCTAGCCTCCATGATTTCACATAATATCTGAAAATTTCCAATTAGTATATTATAATATCACACTGAACACTTGAATCTGACTTATTCCTATTCTTTTCTTGATAGCGCTACCTCCCCTCTATCTTTTTTTTTGTTGTCTATATGTTTACTGTACAAGTGCACAGCTTGCTGTTCTCCCTGAACTAAAGAAACCAGAATTTCAAGATTTAATACGGATAGAAAAAAAAAAGATTAACATTCTAGTTAGAGCATTTCATACTGCTAAAAAGGACAAGGTTCTGTCTCTACAACTGCATACTGTTTAATTGCCTGCATGTAAAAGATTTGTTTGTGTTACAAATTGTAAGAGTACAACTCGAGCAAATTTCTATGCTGTAAAATTTTAAACCTTTAAAAGCTTACATGGCAGCAGTGAGTAGAATGCTTCTGTCAAAACATCAACATTTTTTTTTTAATTTTAAATAAAGGCAAAGAGTAGACCTCTTCTCATGCAGAACTTGAAGTTTATGTGAAGAGCACTAGTCACTTGTCCAAACATAGGCAAGTAGGACCAATGGAGATGCTGCTGAACATCAGCTTCTTGGCCTGCAGATGCTGCTGCAAGAGAGTATGATTGAAATGTTTGTAACTGGTCAGTAGACACAGGTGTTCTACTGAGGACCCAAGTTTAGGTGAAATGAAGAGTTTCTGTTTGAAAATCCTGCCTTACCCTATAGCAATTGTGGTAACACTTCCCAGTCTTACTTAGACCTGGCCTTGTTGCACTAACTGCTATACAAACATGGATTATTTGAAATCATCTTGAATACACCGAATAATATAAAAAGTTAATGGGAAGGATGAGCTATCAAGTGAAACAATACATAGTGCTACACAATAGTTAAAAGCAGCATACTTAAGCAGTGCATTTTATGAAATGTTTGTCTTTTAGTTATTCTTTGGAGCTGTAATTTAGGACTGATACACAGTTTCACCCTAAAACTGCCTTATGCATACCAGATATGCCATGATTGATAAGCAGATGTGCCATGATGGAGATACTTTTGGCAGGTCTTTCACTTGGGTGCTGAGAGTTAGGCAGGATGAATGAAGGCTATTGTGATCAAAGAAAGATTTTCATGTGTATTCTTATATTATATGTAATGCAATATGATAGATGGCATATAAAAAACAATATGAGCAATGTTTGGTTTTTTTTTTCCTCTTCACAGTCTCTCATACAAGCCGTAAGTGTATTATTTCCTCCAAGGTGACTTCTCAAAGGCATTAAGCAATCTGGATGCAATTCATTTGACTTATATTTTGCAGAGCTGTATTCTCCTATGTTACTGCTTTGCCATAAAGGGACTGCATAAAGAGTAGCTCAGAACACAGTCTGACTTCAGAAGGAAAACTTTCAAAGCAGTAAGCTGGCTGCTTATTACAGCCTATTATGTGGAACACAGTCAAAAGGTACAAACAATCCAAGTGTCTAGCCTCAGCTAAGTGGAGAGTGGGACTTGTTTCATGGCTGAATACTTAGACTCCCTGGAACAATTTGTCTGATTCCTGGAAGAGCT
The DNA here is from genome assembly GCA_032353885.1 of Nothura maculosa. Classification (NCBI taxonomy): domain Eukaryota; kingdom Metazoa; phylum Chordata; class Aves; order Tinamiformes; family Tinamidae; genus Nothura; species Nothura maculosa. The sequence goes on from JAUBOD010000076.1 coordinate 95,385, forward strand.
GACTTGGAGGCTGAGATTTCCAAGGTTCCACTGGATGCAGTGGAACTCGCTGTGGGAGCGGCCACAACCTGCTAGCCAAAAAAGTTGAAAACCTGAGGTCCTCTTACTTGTGGTAAGTTTTACACACTGTGGCAGGTTTCACATGACTCAAATGAGTCATGACCTCAGGCCAAAACAGTACTTGTAGTCAGTGGTACAAAGTGTGTCATTGTGGTTATTTGGTACATCTCTCATTCAAGCTGTAGCTGTAGGTAAAAGCACTTGATGATTAGCTTACAGAATGTGCTTGAAGATCTCTCGAGATTAAAAAAAAAAAGTTTGAATTGATACAATGTCCACAGTCATCAGTGCAAAATGTACCATAAACTTCACATGGGCTTTAGATCAGGCCCTGTAGGGACATCCTTTACTAAGTGGACAGGGAAAGCAGGCAGTCAGGAGGTGATTATCATCTTTACATAAGCCTCACGTCTGACTCCTGGGAGTAGGAGTTCCAGCTGGGAATGCTCAAGCCACTGTCTGTGCTGAAGTTATGTCATCAATAATGTAGCTCTTGGCTGGAGTAATTTCAAATCATAAAAGTTTCTGTAGTTTGTAAAACTGGGTTTTGGATACATAGGAGGCGGTCTAATGTCTCAGAGTTACTCTCCAAACATCGTCTTTCACTCTAAAACTGTGTTAAGGGCCAAATTCTGTGTGTGGCTTCAACCCAGACTCTAAATTTGCAGCTGCAAGCTCTGCACAGGGTGAGTAGCTAGCTGTCTAAATATACCGGTCTTGAAGAGTGTACAGTTTAATTCACGCACAGCTCAGCAAAGAATGGCAATGAACCAGCACAGAGAAAGAATGATCATAAATAAGCCAAAATATTTTATTTTTTTCCTTTTTTGAAAAGCCATTTGGGGTCTGTATTAAAAGGGCAGCTGAAAGAAAAAATGAGGCAGGTGCAATAAGAAGGACTGAGGCTCCAAAATGTTTTTTGGATAAGTTATATCAAGAAGGCCGCTGTGATGATAAGTCCCAGAATCATTTTTGAGCAAAAAGGAGAGCCAACAAAAGGGCAGCAGGGTGCTCTTCCTGCCCTGCAGAAGCAGTAACATCCTAAAACTGTCACTTCCTTTGGGTTATTGCACTGAGTTACCAATACAGCTGCAAAATGTGCAACTGCTGAATGGCAACACAGAACAACCACTCTTCTCCTTCAGGGAGCCAAAACAGGCAAATTGCGACTTGTAAGCTATTGCTCATTGACTTCAGGGAGGTGAGATGCATTTTGCCTCTGTGCCATGTGGCCTCAGAGCAAGAGAGTGGGCTCTGGTTCTGCCCAGTGTGGGTCTTGTCATTAATGCCTGAACTTAGGCTGAGGTTTGTGTTCCCTCCAGCGAACCATGAAGTCTACAATTCCCTCCATATTTCTACAAGTATATAAAACTTGCAGAAGAAACTGATTTACAGCTACCTGATAACATCAATGTCTTAATGGCAGTGGTATTAATTAATGGCTTATTAAGTATTCCCAGCATAGGATAACATATTAAACACAATATCAAGTCTTTTCTTTGAATTCATTATTACAATAAAGCTGAAGATTTTTTTAATTTGAAACAAATGACTTGAACAAACCGTTCCATGCAGACTAACATTTTAATTGAGTAAGAAAAAAAATTAAGGGTAGAGGAAAACAGTACTACTTACATTTATGGAGCCATGAGACTATCATTGCTTAAACCTTCAGAGTCAAACTCTCTGAAAATATCTTCTGTGTTCTACTTTTGACTTTTCAAAAGATTCTCCCAAGATGAAGAATTT
>JAUBOD010000076.1:114066-125009 GCA_032353885.1 Nothura maculosa
CTGTTCCACTGCTCTGTTACCCTTACAGTAAAGAAGTTCCCCCTCACCTGCAGGTGGAACCTCCTGTGCTTCAGCTTACACCTGTTACCCCCTGTCCTATCACTGGCCACCACCGAAAAAAGCTTGGCCCCCTCTTCCTTACAATCCCCCTTCATGGATTTATACATGTTAATAAGATCCCCTCTCAGCCTTCTCTTCTCTAAGCTGAACAGGCCCAACTATTCTCTGCCAAGCAGAGAATACACAGATGAGATGGTAATGCCACAGCTGAAAAGTAGCCTCTTTACATAAAAGTAATTAATTTTTGAAATGCTCTGCAATCCTGAGCTATCACAATCATGTGTTATCTAAATGCATGCTAATATTGGATATTAGCAGACTCTGCCTCTTTGTTTTCTGCTCCTCATTTGCCCATCATTTGGAAGGATTTAGCTAAAATTTTGCAGCCATGTTTGTGTGTGATTCACAGGCAAAAAAAAAGATCTTTCTCCATTTTCTTTTTTATATTTCTGTACTTCTTTCTGGTTCACACCATCCTTCAGGCTACAGGCTAGGACCTAGCTTCCCTTGGCAACATGCAGATCAGCTTGAAGTCCCTGCCACTGATAACAAATATTCTAGTGATAGCACAGAGATCATTTCTCAGAAACTGCAGCTTGATTTAAATTCATTCATTGCAGCTCCTCATTTCAGCTAGTGTCATGCTGTGCTTAATTGGTCCTCAGAAAGTACATCTTCCTTATATCTTGATTATTTTGAAAAGGAGGGGAGGGAGGATGAGAGAAACAAAGAATGTGGGGGCCATCTGTGAGAAGTGGAAGAGCAGGAAGGAGTGCTAATATGCAAGTTTCACAGCAATATAGTGAGTTATAGAAGTATATTTAAGAAGTAGATTTAAAATATTTTTGAATAATCTATTCAGTAAAGACTACCTATACTAATAAATGAAACAATGTCGTGGCATGTCACAAACATATGAACTTGATTGTCCACACTGATAAACTGGAAGAATGGTCACTGGCCCAATTTTGGCCCAAACGAGATGTAATTTATCCAAACAATTCAATTAGAAAATAGTATGTTTTTGGAATTTGTCAGACCTTGGGCCATTCATAGTAGATAGTTAGGATGCAGCCACCTATTTCTGAGTAAGGACATAGGTAAGCTACACAAGGATCTTATGGTCATAATAAGAGGCCTCATTTTAGTTGAATATCTAAATTATGCAACTACTGGGTTCCATCTTAAATTGTTTGTCTACTCCGTTTTAGGGGTAGAAATGTCCTTATTGCTCACCAAGTTCACAGACATCTCTCAGAACATCAATTTAACGGTCATAATGTGTTTAAGTCTCCTCAGATTGAGGAGGAATCCAAATCGTAGCCTACATTTTCCAGGGAAGAGTTGTAGCCAGGAAGCTATTTTGAAAACAATGATCAAAAATTCTTTCAACAATGATGGTTCATGAAGGATGAGCTCTCTCCAGGCTAGTCCAGTGAAGGACTCCAGCCCTGAGTTAGTGGTCCTGCTGACCTGGCGCTCTGCTCAATGTCCCCTCTGTTGGACTCTTCATCCACACATAAAGCCTGGAAGAAGCTATTCAGTCTTTAGCCTTCAGCAGGGCTACTCATATTCTTTTAGACAAACAGATCTATATAGAGTTGTCAGATTTTTCACCAAATTAAAGTCAGAAGTCCAGCTTGATGTCATTTTTCTATGTATAAGGTCTTGTATTGGTACTGTATCTTCATTCTGTGGGGAAAATCACTGCTGTGATTAATTTAAAAATATGTCCTCTCTAAACCATACTTCATTTGGGTTGTATTTTTGAATAATTAAGCTTTTAAAAGAAAGTCTAATGAGACTAATGGCTATCAAATTACTAGATTTTGAAAAACATTGATTTTCTCATTTACACTCATACATGGCTGCTAAAATTAATTGATTTCATTTGCATATAGAGATTGCATTTGCTTTGACTTCAAGAATGTTGTTCTCTCCCAAGTTTCTCATCAAACTTTCAATATTCATTTTCATAAAAAGGCAAGTGATCCTTTAACTATGCTCATTTGCATAGGAACGGAGACATTATCCCTCATCTAAATAAGCACAACTTTAATTATCCTTTTTGTTTGAATATATTCTGCCCCAGACTGCTTAGATATTTCAGCTGTGCTCATCACCATGGTATCTGAATACTTTACACAAATTATGATAGAAGAATCTAAGATGAGATTATTTTAAATATTTTGCTTTCTCCCTTTCCCTAGAAAAAAATGCTTTCCCTTCTCTCTCCTAACACATCAGCTAAGTCATTTTTTCCAACTTTTACTGATTTTCCTCTTTCTGTCTCATGAGTTTCTTTATCCAGCTCCTCCTCTAACTCTCTGATTGAATGGGAAGTCTGAGCTGTTTGAGTAGTTGGAAAAGGTTAAAGTGCCAAATGACTCGCCTTTCCCCTACTTTAAAAAGTAGCACTAAGAAAAACAGAAATTCTTTCCAAGGAGACCTATCACTAGCAGCAGAGAGAGAAAAATATAAAAAGAATTCCAAATAATGATAAATCAATTTAGTGTTAGTGAAATGTGCTGGTTCTAACCATTTATCCAGAGACAGATCTTTTTAGTGTCAATAGAAAGTCTTTTTTCATCACATACTCCATTTTGTGTCTCCCTTATACTATACTTCTGATCATCTTCTGATCATCTGATCATCTTATTCTCTGTTTATAAAGTGAGCTCATCACTTCACAAAGCATATCGGAACTTTACAAAATAATCACAAGAAAAATCTCTCTTTTACTCTCAGTATCTCCTCTCACTCATCCTTTCCTTACTTCAGTCCTCATTCTGCAGAGGTCTATTTTTGTTGACTGATTGCTGTTACACTCTTGTCCTGAAATAAATTATTTTTGTCAAATTACAAACAGGAAGCTAGATCACATAAGCAAAGTTATAATCATGTTCTCATTTTAATCTGTTTTTGGTCATTCCAATCACTTCTAGATGAGAAATCCACTGCAGAAAAGCTTCATTTCTGTTGGAGTTAACACATACACACTAAATTCACTGTGCCATAATTTTAGCATTCTGTAGTTCCCATGTAAGACCATAAGCCCCTGGCTAAAGGGCTGTCCCAGAGGGCATATGAGCAGGACTCCTATAGTCTGTCCTCTAACTGAGCTCTTCTACATGAAAAAACAGAAGTTGAAAACACAGGTTTGTGGAGGACACTTCCGTAATGTCTGTGGTTTGTGATGATTTGAACCAGTTGTTGTTTTTCTTCACCCCAGAGCTTTATTTCACCATGGAGTGTATCAAAAACATCCTTTTTGATGTCAAAAGACAAGGATGCCTTGATGATCCCAGCTTCTTCTGACTCCTGATGTTCTGGCTAATAAAAGCCTTTTTGCTTGGCTATCCCTGATTAACAAGAAATAATTCAACTGCGTGTCCATCCAGTCCTGCACCTTTCTGCCAGGAAAGGTGCCACTGTTCACCACCTAGTAAGTATGATGTAAATGCATTTCTGAAATCTCAATAAGTATCCTAATTTTGTGAGACTTTGGTCAATAGTCATTTGGAATTGAACGAGGAGGTGAACTCATTCTGTCTTTCCTGAGCAGTGATGATCTATAAACAGTCAGACACTGCTGAAATCAGTCCAAATTATAAAATAATGCAGGTCATAATTTCTCGTGTCCTTCTACACTGTTGAATTTTGCTTTTGTATTATGCTGCTACTGGAAGTTATACTCTTCCAGTACCCGGTTAACAGCATGTATATACCTAAATTTAAATTCTTAGTCTTTTCAACTATTGAAATAGTGAAGTTCCAAAACCTGGATCCAACTTGAGAACTTGAGGAGGAAATTATATCAAAATGCAAGATGAAGATGGAGACATTCTGCAGGCGGGATTCTTCAGAAGCGGAAGTCATCCAGGTCGGTCCAGGTAGGCCTATTGGCCCGGGCTATCCCCTAATCTGGGGACAACACAGGAGTTACACTAAATTCAGCAGACAGGCCACAACAAGTCAGAAATGTCTCTCAAATAGAATTTACAATAGGAAAAGTGTTCTGTGGCAGCATGAACGCCTGAGCATCTTTGCAAAGGTGCCAAGTCATGGAAACCTGACTATTTGCCCTAAGTGTTTTTGTAGTTTGTCTTTTTCCAAAGCTCAATTATTAGACTTTTGCTCTTCATATCATCTCACCTGTTGCAAAGCCAGATTGTGGACACCCTGCTTTGTCTCATCACAGGAGCTAAATGGTTTTGGCCTTTGCTGCAAGACTATCTGGGAATCCCTTGCTTTAGGAAACAGCCAAAAAGTCATGGTCAAATATTATACCACAGAGATCAAATGAGTGGGAATATTTCTTTGGCTGCTGAGATGACAGATGTGAACAGAATCAAAAAATAATACAAAAAAAATGTGTTTGCCTTGCCAAAGGAGAACACTTTATAACATTATTCTCTGTCCCTGTCCGTACTGTTTTTGAGTATTATCATCTGTGCTTGCACAGTGGTGGAATCTGAGCAGGCAAGATCCACTTACCTAAGCTGAGCAATAATTAATATCAGATGACTGTCTCATTGTGGGTACATTCATTAGTTCTTAGAAACCCATGCATGCATGTGCCATGCCGCAAGAGCTGACTGTAAGGACCGCAACAACAGCCTGGCTGCCAGTAGTTTTAGTGGCATTTGCCTTGTAATGCCATTAAGAGTTGGATGACTTCTTAATATTCACGAGTTGTCTGTAGTCTGCAAAAAAATCGCATTTGTAGGGATAGGATGAAAGTTTAAGTTTCTCTTTCAGTACAGAAGCTTAAGGAGAAAAAAATAGTTCAGTCCTACTCCCATAAATATAAACTCAAAATCCTGATTCAACCTTACATATAACCATTTGTATAACTTTAGGCTCACAATTATTAATATTGACATTCTGTTTAAGAATACTCTTTAAATCAGCTTTTAATTACTGTTTATTTTTTGGTGGACTTTTACCCACATATCCCTTTACTGTTTTATATCCTTACAGTAGTCTGATATGCCCTAAACTAATTTTCCCCAAAGTTACCTGATCTGAATAAAGACACTGAAGAAATACACTTTTTTTTTTTTTACATAGGCTTTGGCTTGTTTTCTTACCAAAATTTCATTAGAAGAACTAATCACAGCAATTTCTAGATGTACATCTGAAGGAAAAGCAGGGAGAAGGTTTATATTTTAGTCATTTAAAAGACAAAAATAAATTCATTCTTGAGAGCACTGTCTGCTTTGTGAGGTTGTTCCAAGTAAATGAGGACACACTCATTCACTCACTGCATATAATGAACAACACTGAGTAGCATAGGTAGTGGAAAATATTTTATTCTTTGCATGTACACACGTACAAAAAGCTTAAAATATATGCAACTTTATTTCTATAGCCTTCAAGCAGGCTTAATGAGGTAAACCACTGGCCCGTATGAAGTCTTTGCAGGCAAAGAAAAACATATGGAACAAAGGAAAGAAAAAAGTTGATTTATCAGACCAGAATTATAATCAGAATTTCATAATTACAGTTTAAAACTGTGATAGCATGTGCTGCTATTCTAGAGCCAACTATTCAGAATTTGGGGTTATTCAGAACCCCCCATCTCACAAGCAAAGTCCCAATACTGCAGGCTGATTCCTGTGCTTCAAGAAGAGCTACTTTGTCAAGAAAGCACCCCCAGGCTTAACAGCTTAAGAGGAGGCTGTTTTCAGATTTGTTTGCTTTCTGAATGGTAACATTCCTTTTTTTTTTTTTTTTCTTTTGGAAAAGAAACTGTTAAATCCTGAGTATGTTCATTATAGGCTGTTGGAAAACAAAATGTTGCACTAAATGGAGCATGAATGCCATCCAGAAATTGCACTGAGTATGTACTCTGAGCCATAGATTCAAAATAGGCATTGCTGATTTGGCTGAAACTCTTGTTTTTGGTTTTTTTGTTTGTTTGTTTGTTTATTTGAGTGGTGTTTTTTTTTTTTTTTTTTTGAGTGAACTCTATTGGAAGCATGTAATGGGGTAATGAGCAAGGCATTTTAATGAATAACTGAATGACTTTGGATCAACACGTCTATCAAAATTTTTGCACACACAGTGATTTTCAGGACCCAGAAAACACCTTTCAGGACCCAGAAAACACAGGATACATGGTGTGTCACTACAAACTGACCACTGTGTTTTTTTGAGTTTGAGTGGTCATGTGCTCCACAGGAATCAACTCACAGCAGTGATTTACCTCGAGGCATCACTGAGCACGGGAGCACAAACACATTAGGGGAAGATTTTGCAAACTGCAGCGTGTGCACCCCGCAGCTACTCTGCTCCCTGTCGTTACTGCATCCCGTGTGCAAAAGAAGATTTCTAGCAAGGTCAGCATCATTTAGAACCCTGGACTTGATTCACTGTTGCTCAGAGACTTGTATAGTCATTTATTGCAGCAGAGAGGAAAGAGGAAGGGCAGATATTTTGAAAAGGTATAGGGAGAACTAAAACAAAGCTTGATTTCTTTTCCTTAGGAATGGGAGTAATAGAACTAGTGATTTCAAGATTTTAGAATATATTACCTGTTTATGTAAAAAAATGTAATGAACTGACTTTATTTGATATTCATTGATATATTAGGTGAGGAAAAGATTGATTTTAGCTGGGATAGGAATCTTGTATTCTGACAGTGCTGAAAAAGGCCCAAAACATGAAGGGCAACAGCATAAAAGGAGAAAGGTTTTTTTTCTTTCACAACTGAGAACAGTATAAAGAAAGTTTCCTGCACTCTGTCATCAATGTTACCTAATTTGTTTTTGACTAATGAACTAATTCCTAATGACTTCTTTGTAGCTATATCTAAAGATACCCATGGTTCTATGTCCAAATCTTTCTAATAATGAAACATTAACCAAAGTGAGACATTTAATCTAATGTAAATGACATTACCATCACTGTTGATATGCACCAAACAACTCTTTTTGATCTCTCTTCTATTCTCTGAAGAATGTTCTATTTCATTTGCAAGCTCATGGTGACTCATGTCCTGTTTGCTGTAATTCATAATAATTAACAATGGGGTTCTTTGTACATAGGCCAGAAAGTCAATTCTTATGCAAGATCTTCCATGTTAAACACAGTCTCTCCACTTGAGGCACTAGAAAGTTCAAGCTAGATGCATAGCAAAATAAATAAATTAGTAAAGGAGAGGAGAGGAAGAGGAGAGGAAGAGGAAGAGGAAGAGGAAGAGGAAGAGGAAGAGGAGAGGAGAGGAGAGGAAAAGGAAAGAGAAAATTTGAAACAAAACCTTGCTTTCCATAATCCTCCACATGGAAAGGACCAGTGTTAAGACTCCTCTGTGGTCTATACTACTGCTGTAGAGAAAGCAGAGCTTTCTAATTAAGACTTTCTCTTAACTGGAACCTCCTCTGATTCTTATGGTCTGCTGCTGCTACTCTGAAAAGGTAGAGTTCTCTCGTAGGTCCTATATGATATCTGTCAATTCTCTGTGGATGTCTTGTGCATCTTTCCTACAGTATCTCATGTGGTACTAGGTACCTTAAGTTCAATGACTGACTACAGCTTTACAGGTGAGATTATGCTAAATCTTAGAGAACGTAAATAAATATAAATCTCTGCTGGAAGTGTATAAGCTCCCTTGTAGTCACAGTGGAACCTAGAGAGTGAATCACCTCATGGTAAGCACATAATTGCTGGTCAACTAAACTGCTTTTTAAACTCCATTAGCTCCACTTTACTATCATTGGAGTTTAGACTCCAATGCACTCCAGTGCAGTGCAAGTACACACCTAGGTGTAGTTTCTTAGATATCTTAGGATGACAGTGAATTTTCTCCTAATAGATGAAATCTCTAACCAGTAGGCTGTTGGCCATTCTAATTATGGAGGTAAGCAAGATAAAGATCTTAATTCCTCATTAGAAGCTGACACATTTTACAAGGAATAAATAAGAAATCATTGCACAAGTGAGAGATAAATAAGCAATTTGTGGTCAAGAACAAAGAACATTTCAGGAGGCTCTTGGAGTAAATAAGGATCGTATTCCTGCCTAACAGGAAAAACATTGCCAGGGTTCCTGATCTGCGGGATAAGTAGATCAATCTGACAAAGTAAAACAGAATGGTCAGTAAGAAAATTAGAATTGGTAACTCATAAACTTAAAAATCTGGCAAACAATGCAAAATCCATGAACTGATTCATTCTTACAAATAATCAGGACCTGCTAATTGCTCCTATTGTTATTTAAATGGCATCTCTGTCTGAAGAGGTAATCCAATTTTAATTGGATAACTTCATAGGTGGTGTTTTTGTTTGTTTATTTAAGTTAGTCTACAGCTACTTGTCAGCTGTTCTTAGAAGCAAAAGAGAAATGTAGCCTGCTTAACATCTGCTGTCAGATTATGTTGCCTCTGCTATTACAAATGAATACAGAAGACCAATTCAAGTTCCTGTCAGCTGTGATGCCTTTTGGACATGTTTCAATCAAGCAGCAGGCTTTTTTTACACTTAAAGAATCATTAAAAGAGCTAAAATCTTAGGGAAAACACATTTTGATTGCAATTGTAAGCTAATATCTAATTCAGTTAAATTATCATGTATTAAGTAAATATTTGAACTACTTTGAGATCCAGCACACATAATTGTAGCTCTGACTTTGAATATTTGAATATTTCTTCCTCCTCCATATTTTAATCAATAAAAAACAGAGCATCTTTCAGAGTTAGTGCTACAGCAATCTGATATGTCATTGTATATGGCCACCAATTTCCCTATTAGTTATCTGATATTCTATGTATTAACTATTGATGTTCTCGACATCTGACGTTGAACATACTAGAAGTCAATGATAGTCTTGAACATACTTCAGACAATTCATTTCCACCTAAACTCAAATTATAGTGACCCAATGTCCAACCAAATCTGTTAAATGCCTCTGGACTCCCTATGCACAGTGGCCACAGGGATTCACAGTGTGATCTCCAAAATGTAATCATGTCAAACAATTATCACAAGTCTGTAATCCCTCACAAACATGAGCATGAAGAATTAAGCTTCATGTTTTAGAAAAAGCTGTGGCAGGTCTAATGTGATTCACCTTTTCCTTATCCAAGAACTCTTCAACAACTATCATTCTTTCCCTTTCCACACAAGAAGAAACAAAATGTTATGACATCTATTTTAGTAATGTAATTTTAACATTTGGTGTTCACCCAAAGCCTCCATTTCCAGAGCCAAGTGATTAGCCAAGTATCTCAGCTTTTTAGTTTCTTTCACTGAGACTTCCAGGAGAAAGTTGGAAGAATTATAATGTTACCTCTACAGGCTTATAAACCAGAGGTGAATAAAAATGTTAATGATGGTTCCTCATTTCTAAAGCTGATTATTTAAGTACATCACATACTTTCAGATGGTTTGCCTCATGACAAGGCTGGGCTGTACTGACTGCATTGCAGCCATTGATGTAAATATACACTTCCCATATCTGCAACAGGAAACCTTGCGTTGTGAGATTTACGGACACAAAATTTGTAGTTCTGCCTAGGTAGAAGTCAATTCATTGGTTAAGCTCTCTTTATTGCTGAAGGAAAGGATCATATCTCCAGAGGACAATTCATCTCATCTTAAGACAGATACTTAAGACAAGTACCTCAATGTACCTGGAGAGCAGTGTAGTTTTTCTCATTTGTCAGTACAGAGGGCTCAAGTAATCAGCTTAATTCAGTCAGCTAACTTTAAGACATCTAAGATTTATAACATCCTGCTGATTTTCCTCCCAGCTAAAACCTATGAATTTTCTGTATCCTTCTGTATCTACCCTCAAATCCTACACGGAATAAGTCTTCCAATTCCATGCAAAAGTGGAATTATCTGGTCCAGACGTTCCCATCGCAAAAATGTTACCATGTTATTTCTTTTTAAACAGTATCCAAAGCATTTCATCAAACCTACTACCTTTAGCAGTTTGTTTATGTTAGACCTAACCTACATGGCCTACAAGGAAAGACTGAAAGAACAGCTGTTGTTTAATCTAGAAAAGAGAATGAAGAGACTCAGGATAACAGTCTTCAGATATGAAAAAGCAGCTGCAAAGAGGTAAGGAGTATTCTGCTCTCTGTTTCTATGGACACATCAGAAAAAAAAAAGAAAAAAGAAAAAAATGCAAAAAGATTAAATGATAACACAAAAGTAGCAAGTAGATTGCATGGGAATGCTGTGAGGCATCTCTAGGAACATAGGAACAACCTAAACTAATAACTTCAAAGAGTCAAACAGGCACTGTTAATCTATATTGGGTTAGGGGTTGGGATATGTGATTTCCTGAGATTCTTTCATCCTCATTTTTCTATGATGCTATGCACAGCTGCCTGTGGAATGCATGCCTGGTAAGTGAGACATCTCAGACCCACCAAACTGATGGAGCACATGCTACAGGAGCAAGTGAACTGTAGGAACAGTCCTCTGTGAGGATATGAGAATCCTACTCTTTGGAACTCTGGATTGAGATTGCTGCAGCCAGTAATATATTCTAAATTAAACCCAAAATATGAGTAACTGTATTTGAACGCTGAGCCGGACCTTGATGCTCTGCACTGTTACTCAGGGAGAGAAATCCAAGCATAAATCCAAGAAAAGAAATCCATGAGTCATGTACTATAGTATCCAATTTTAAGGGACATGATGCACTCAATAGAATTCACGTCCTTGAATGAGGTTCCCAGGATTTCTATAAAGTGCTTGTGTGCTTATACAAAATTAGGAATCACACAGAATCACAGAATCTTCAAGGTTGGAAGGAACCTCTAGAGATCATCTAGTCCAACCTTCCCGTTCCAGCAGGCACCTAGAGCAGATGGCACAGGGCGGCATCCAGGCGGGTTTTGAAGACCTCCAGAGAAGGAGACTCCA
>JAUBOD010000076.1:125109-146432 GCA_032353885.1 Nothura maculosa
CATCTGGTCCAACCTTCCCGCTCCAGCAGGCACCTAGAGCAGATGGCACAGGGCGGCATCCAGGCGGGTTTTGAAGATCTCCAGAGAAGGAGACTCCACAACCTCCCAGGGCAGCCTGTTCCACTGCTCTGTCACCCTCATTATAAAGAAGTTCCTCCTCGCCTGCAGATGGAACCTCCTGTGCTTAAGCTTGCACCCATTACCCCTTGTCCTATCACTGGCCACTACCGAAAAAAGCTTGGCCCCCTCTTCTCTACAGTCCCCCTTCATGTATTTATACATGTTAATAAGATCCACGCTCAGCCTTCTCTTCTCCAAACTGAACAGTCCCAACTCAATCTCTCCTCATACGAGAAATGTTCCAGTCCCTTAATCATCCTTGTAGTTCTGTAGGAACATTGGAAAAGAATTGTCCTACCACAACCTGTCCTATAGTAGGGAGCTAGTTGTAAGGAAATACAAGAAGGAGAGGGGAGAAAGATGGGAATGGGAAGGACCATAGCATACTCACTCTTGGAAGTATAATAATTTAAAGGAGAGAGCAAAACCATACCATCAAATTATGCTTCAGGAGAACCCTATTCCTGCTGGAGTATAGTGGACATTCCCAGTCTGCACAGTCAGGCCACTGGAAGGGATAGGAAGCTGCTCTACAAAGTCTCCTCCAGGATGCCCAGAGATCCAGCTGCTTTCAGCAGGGACTTCCCAGAGCACCAAGGAACACAACAGAAAAAGATCCCACCAGCTGAGCAAAGGTGTCTACAACATTGCGAACCTCAAGGCTCGGTCACTTTTATTTATGTAGGTACTTAATCTTCAGTCTTATAATTATGAATCTAAACTTCCATCACTGCCCTGCAGATGTTGAATGCCCAAACTCACATTCTGCTCACGGCTGAAGTTGGAAGGTCCCTCTGGAGGTCAGTCCAAACCCCCTGCTCAAGCGCAGGTTTCCAAAGACAGTTGTCGAGACAACTTTGCTTAGTTGATTACAAAGGGCTAAAGCTGACAGATGTATGCTTTATTGTTTTTTATTGTTTTTTTCTTTCCCTAACCACTGCCTATCCTTAACTTCTGATGAGTAAAACAGAAGCCAACTTTCCAGGATGATTCCAAAATTCACCACAAAATTGGACAAAGAATTTCTCTGCTAATTTCTTGAAGACAGTGAGGAAAGCAACAAAATAGGTGTTTTTTTTGGTGAGTGCACCTTCATTTTCAGGATTTCATATCATTTTCATATCATTCATTTATTTCACATTTCGAAAAAAAAGTCTTTTTCTCAGTTTTCGTAACCAGCTCTGCAGTCCTGATGCAGAGGTGTGGCAGGGTAGTTTGTACGGAGAAGCCAAAACAAACTTTTAAGACAGACTCTTTTGTAACTTTAACTATGAAGAATCACTCCCTAGTAATGTCAAAAACAAAATCAGAGCCAGGGATTAGAAAAGGACAGGATAAATACTGTACATGCTGGAGAATTACATCGCTGCTCTGCTGACTCACAGCTTAAACATTGTACAAGTCAGGTGACATTACCACAGTGATAAATCTGATCTGTATCTACAGGAGACGATTCCTGAGCCAATACTTTGTTGAATATTGAGGAAATCATTGCCATATGTGAACATTTTTTGTGGTGCCTTCTGACAAAATACGTATTTTCCATTCCTTATTGAGCTGTTTATCTAGACTAGAATTATGATAAACTTTTCAAATAGTTCATTTTCCAAAGATTCAGATGGAACAAATTAAAAATAAGTTTCCATAATAAAAATTACTTAGTGGTAGAGCTGTGAGATCTCCTTCTCTGCTGTCCCTCGCCTCAAGTGAGTTCCATGTTCTGGATAGACGCTAATGGCTCCTTTTGTGGCTTCTCGGCATGTGGCTGCATATGGGAGCAAGGCAGAATCCCACACCTCAGTGGGGAGTTTGGGAGGTTCTGATCTATTGACGCAGCTTGATGAACTTGGCAAGATCCTATATATTCACTTCTTCTCATCCTTGGTTTTGTATCAATAGAGGAGGTGACAAAGCGACAAATAATAAGGAAAGACATTTACTTTGTATCTACCTGCCTATCCAAGCCTCGTCGCTTGACATTTTTCTCAAGATTACATCTAATTTATTTTCAGTCTAAGGAAATCTTTGGGCAAATAAGATGTGAATATGGACATACATAGCAGGTCTAACTGTGCTTTTGTGCTTCACCTTGGAGTGTACCCTTTTGTTATAGCTAAGGATATCTGACATTTCTTTTTATATGACCATGTTTTCATTTGCGAGTTGGAAAAAACATTTAGTATTCTGGAAGCTGAAAAGACAGGGTCATTCTTCCCATGCTCATCATCTGCCATTTACATTTTTTTTAAAAAGTAGGACTTTTTCAAAGAAAAGGAAAAAAAAAGAAAAAAAGGAAAATCTCTTTGCAATGACTAAAAGAAAGAGTAGAGTTTTTGAGCTCCATGGTTTCCAAGAACTTTGTGTAGAGGAAGAAGTAGTCTTATGTTAAGGATAAACCTTATTTACTCATTTTTATTCCCTTGAAAATATATCTGCATTCTAAAATACTCAAGAATGATGGCTCCAACCAATCTAATATTTAAAAAGATCTGATATTATTTAGTCTTCCAAAGTAGCCAGGAAAAAACAACATGAAGTTGGAGATAATGTGATGTGGGAGACAGTATTCCTGTAGTTGTAGAGCACAGTTTCCACCCACACTTCCCCCTAAGACACTTTGCTCAAAAAATCTTTGGGACTCAGCATCCATTCAACCTTTCCTTTCATATCTTTGGAGATACTGTAGGGCCTACTAGGCAATTGCTAAGGTCTTTCCAAGACAAGAGGATTCAACTTTCTGTTGATCGAAGGAAAAGCAGGAGGATCAGAAAATATATATTTGTTTGAAACAAAGAGATCAGTGAAGGACCCAGGGATTATGAAGATTAGCGTGTAATTTCTACTTGTTCATTACTGGAAATAACAAGTCTGGTGTATATAATTTGTACAACTCCTTATATGATCTTTGTGTCATGGAGAAGGATAATATCCTTTCTCCTAAGTAACATTCATCTACCTCAGCCATGAGATAATCATTCTTCCTGCTGTCCCCTGCTTCATTCTCTTCACATCTTCCAACTTGTGCAACAAATGAATCAGGGGCTTAACAGACAACAGATGCCTTCACAGCATAATTCTGATTCATCCCTTTGGCATAGTGGAAAAATCATATGTGGTTATTTAATTCAAGACTGTAACCTAAGGAACTGAATGAAAAGTCACAGACAACATTCTGTTTTGGGGGCTGGTTTGTTTGTTTGTCATTAATTTTTAAATCTTTGCATCTGCAAACCTAAAAATGTTCTTTTAAGAGTTATTAGCTGTTGGGTGTTTTGATTTGTATTCTGATCCAGTATATCTTAGGCTATACGAAACAGAATCAGTTTTATAATCTCAGGGCATTAAGAGGTAGAGAAATGCACTTGGATTTCTCTTTTCTGATTCACTATAATCAAAAATGTGAAAGCAATTATTTACTGATGTCCCTTCCAAAAACACCCAAAAGGTTTGGATTATCTTTAACTTATTTTGCTGTCTTCTATAAAACAAGTGTAGCCTTTACTGATGCATGTTTAAATATCAGTCTTAATCTTTGAGGTCTTTGGTGATCTGCAATCTGGCCTCGTGGCAAATGTAATGCACAGTCCATGGAACTGGCAAGATGTGAATCCTGTGAATGCACAAAACAGGGCAGGTTTGTTATGCAAGCCACATAAAAGGCGCACACATGCACTCACACACAGACTGCCGTGCCCCAAATGAGTCACATGTTTTCATTATCTGTTCCACTGGGCTGAAAATATTTGCCATGGAAGATAATAATGCAATAGATTCCCAATAGTTCTCTGTAAAGTAATAAAAACAAAGTTCTCTGCAAAGTACATCACACCAAAGCTGTCAGCTGTGCATATTTCATAGAGATGGCACATTCAGATCAGATGGGTGTTTAGTTTCATACAACTCTAATCCAGTTCTGTTCTTGTCGGTTACTATTTTACTGGAGATTCTGCTTTCTCATTATCCCCCTCTCCTTCACATTTACAATACGCTCCAGAGAGATTCAGATGCTCTAGATAGCAATAGAAAAGATACTTAGCAGACATTTTCTTCCTCACTGCAGATATACTTACTGGATTTGATGAGCTACAAAGATTTCTCAAATGCAAATGACAAGTTTGTAATTTCTAAGGAAATCCATAAAATTTCTTAAATTAGAGATTCTTTCCCCATGCGACCATTGAATCCTCATGTATTTGGATGTAGAAAATTCTCTGTGGAATATATGTAAAGGACTTTTTGAAATATTGCACCCTACCTAACATGACTGGGCTTTCTGAAGCTTCTTGATCCCCTAATTAATGTCCAGTAATTGGAAACAGGTAAAGGATCATACTGACAAGATCAACCTCAAATCTGGCAGCTGCTCCTCCTTGTGGGCATGACTTACTGAACCATGGGCTGAGAATGTTTTGAAGGCCCATCAGACAGCTCATAAACAGAGACAAGATCATAGTGCAACAAGCAAGTCCTCTCATTGCAAACAATTTGATTTTACCTTCTTTTGATTTTGTCTGTCTACTGCTTGATTATCAAGGAGACAAAGGAGGTATTCTTAATATCTATTATTGATTTCTAAAGCACCTAACCTAACTTGATGGGTTGATGTATCAACAGCAGTGAACAGAAAGGGAGAAGTCCTCTTCTAGAAGATAATTCAAAGCAAATGGTTTACTTACTTATCTAGGCAGAGTGGAGGTCTGTGTTGCTCTGGCCAGTTGTGCTTGAGATGTAGGTGCCTATTTTAAGTATATGGCCCATATGGTCAAAGACTGGAAAACCTTATGAGCTCTCCTGCCTGGACAACTCTTCAGCTCTCTCAAAAGTGCTGACATGGCTTGGTATGCAGACTAGGCTCAGGTGACCACTCAAGTCCTGAGCTTGCATGACAATAAAATGATGACTTATGAATATCTAAGTCAGGCTTCACCTCTGAGTAAATTTCTGTAAGCTTTCTTACCCCTGAGACTCCAGTGGAGCCTGGAGAGATTTCCCAGCTAAACCAACGGCTTAGTTTTGTGATTGCCGTCTTCCTTCTCCTCATACTTATGCTTACAAATCAGGTGTGCACACACAGAACCCGAATAGTTTACATTCTGCTATCCTCAAGGCTGCTAAACAACTGGTTCAACTTCAATAGCTTCTTAAAAGTCAACCATTGGGCCTTCAAACTCCACTGATTTTTTTGTTTCATTGATTAGTGTTATAGATACGCCAAACTGGTTTTACTGTACTCATTTAGTTAGTTCTCGTACATTTGCCATAAATACGATGCAGTTAAAAGGCCATCTTTGCTTACATATTCTCCTCATTACAGAAAATGAAATAACAAGGAAATATTAAGTCAAGAGCAGAAATGGATTAGAGCGTATTTTCTAACAATTTTTCAGCATACATTTCACCAACTCTTGCCTTTTTTACTTTGTAGGCATAAATTGCTTGCAGTAAGCAGTACAAATGTCATCGATCTACTGCTTACTCTCTTTCCAACCTGAATGGCTAATAAGTTTAACACAATCATTTTTTCAGTACAAATTAGGAGTGTCAGAATGACTCACACTTCTATATAAAGGAAGTTCTAAACATATTTAAGGGGAAATTTAGCTGTCAAAATCACTTTGTTGAAGTAAGAGAAATCCCATGTTTCTTTGTAACCTTTCATAAAACATGTTGTTTGTCAGATGCATACCTATGTAAGAAAAGTGGTTTTTATAAATGTTTGTGTGTATGTGTGTGTATGTGAAAGACAGCAATAACAGACTCTGGAGAGCAATTCCATGAGAGTTGAAGACATACTTCTTTGTCCTTTACTACTAATGAGGGCTTAAATAAGTTAAATAGGAAAAATCTGAGGAAAGGTTTACATGTGCAATAGTTTTTCCCAATTATATAAGTTGATAGACTGAAAGACATTACTCTCCCTAAAAAGCTTGCCTTATCAGTATCTCCAGTTATAACATTACCACTTGTAACACTTCAAGATCAACTTTCATTGCTAGTTTCTGAAGTGTCTTGTATAAATAGTGATGTTCAAAAAGTTATTTTCCTAGAAAAATATCTAGCAACGTAGAAATATTGTAAGATTATTATGGCTGAAAGCTAAACATTTTTTTTTAACCGAAAAGGAGTAAAATTTGGAGGAATGTAGTTCTTCATGGATTTCTTCAGTTGTCTAGTCAAAAATACATTTTTCTACTCAAGTATTGTTTCCATGGAAATATGCTGAGCAGCCCTTAATGAATCCCCACTTAACATTGATGGTTAAAGGAGATTTTAAAAAGATGAAATGGATTGTCAAGAACATACAGCAAGTTAGCTGCTTCTCTTACATTAGTTTATCGCCTATCCACATAGACAAAACACACTTCGCTCTTAGGCACCTGCTGTCCCCTAAAGCAAAGCTCACCATGCTGCATTCAGTCGCCGATTTCCATGTTCAAACTTGGATGACTGTTACACTTGATTTGTAAGTCTAAGTCTGGAACATGGTGATTGCAACACTGAGGCAGAATAGGAAGTATTCCTGTAATAGGAAGCATTCCAGTATGAGAAGATGAATTTATTACTGTAGGGGTAAGAGGAAAGTGATAAATACCCTTGCTGATTTACAGTGCCATGTCATTCAGGAGCTGGCAGTGAAGCTCCTAAGCTCCTTTCTTCCAACTCCACTCCGGTACTACAGCTGTGGACTGAGGTTACTAAATATGCCTGAGAAATACAGAAGTATTCAGCATACAGGACACTTCAGACATACTTCAGGCAGGCTGCCATCCTGCCATCGCATGGATTGCATACATAATGTGTATAATTTACCGCTAGAACTGACCTTCTTCTAGGTAAATCCAGCTTCTAGATGAATCCATCTCGATAAGGGGCTTCTCTCATGCTTTCATTCACTGCTCTTTCAGAAGCCCAGGCACAAACTTCAGGTGAGCAGATCAAGAGCTGAAGTCGTCCCTAGATACGTAGGAATTTAACTGGTGAAGCACAGAAATTACTTATACTGAACATGGCCCTTGTGATTTGCCTTTCTTAAGTACCAGTAATCCAGCTGAGATCTTTTTTAGGTTCCTGTGGTGTTTTGTGGAATTCAGCACTAGTTTACCCATTAAGGAAATATATTCTAGCATGAGGTAAAAGTCAATATGGGATATTGCTCTTTCACTTTTCCTACTTCCCAACCCTTTCAAAGAAGACAATTTCTTTAACACAAATTTTAATTGGTTTAGGATCATAAGAAGATCACCACTTAATCCACAGTATGCAAATAAGATTTGTACTAATAATGATGTCAAATAACTATGTTAAAGTACAAAGTATCAGTGTCACTGCCCACTTTCAAGCCCATTTTTTGTCTGTTTTTTTCTAACCAAGAATCTTTATGAGCCAATATAGCCTCAACAAAAAGTTGATGAAATCAATAATAAGAGACTGATGTTGCCTAGCCATTAGAAGAATTTCCCCTCCAAAATGTTTTATTTGGTTCATTTTTGGGGAAGGGAAAGGAAGCTCAGCATCAGCTGAACTGTTTCAGGTTAGACCAGTCACCATGGTAACAAATTTTTCTGATATTAGAAGGTATCATTTGGGAAGTGTGATTACTGTAATAGTATCATGGATCATTTTGTATATTCACTTTAGACTTGATATTTAAATGCACTGTATCTTTTTCTTCTGAAAAAGCTTATGACATAATGCACAACACACTGGACAAGTGCAAAAGATGGAAATATAAAAGAAATACCACTGACCACTTTGTTAAATACAGACCTTAAAAAGTTTGGCTGATAGGAAACCATATTTAGCTATGTAGTATCCTGATTGACAAGTGTAGTTGTCCTAGACCATTCTTTCTCCATTGACTATGCTCAATAAAACTAAGCAGTATTAACAATAAAACTATTTGTCTGCTTTTTTACTATAATTAGATGCACAGATGCAGAATATTTCCAAGCAGCAGCTTATTGCCTTGAACAGCAACTCTGTTTGAATTGCTTCATTTCTTGTCATGTTAGATTGAGCTGTGTTTTAAATATGCTGCTCTTGCTTTTAACAATAAGTGAAAATATATAATTTGTCTACACTCAGGGATTTTCAGTCTATAAATGTCATTCTTATCACTTTTTTCATCTTTGTAGGTAGGTATGTAGCTACCGAAAGTGCTTGAAAAGAGTTGCTTAAGGATGCAGTGGATTCTTAAGTCATTTAGAACATTTATTCAAGTGCCATCGGAAGTAGTGGACTCAGTGCAGATTTTTGGAGTGACATCTGACATGTACAAGGCAGAAGACAGGCACTGCTACAAGCTGCAGTGCAAGTACTGAAAGCTCTTCCTTGTCCTTTACAGAAATTCAGATTCATCACTGGACCAAACACGCCAGTTACTGCAACTTCAGAGATTCAGTCTAAACCTTATACTTCAGGATAAAGCAACAAACACATATAAATGTTCCTTACACTTACTTATTCAGTGAAGTAAATAAATCTTTCTACTGGCTATCTGCGAGGAAGCATGAGCCAAATTCTAATTTCAGTTTTATTCATGTAAACCCTGAGCTGGCAAATGAAAATCCTCAGGATTTACAAGGTGGTAAAAAAGTGCAGGATATGGCCCAGTATATGGCATGAGGTAATGCTGATGCATATATTTGGCTTGAGAGTTTCCTTACATAAGAGAGAGGCACTCAGCCCATTCAGGAATCACCAAGTGAAACTCGGCGGCCTGTGTGCTGCATGAGGTCAGACTAGATAATCGGAGTGCTCCCTTTTGCCTCAAAATCTATGAATCTATTAAATGAAAACAAATGTTACAATTAATCGAGCTGCTTTTCCTTTGCTCTAACCTACATACAGTGTTAGTCATGAAAAACTGGCCTCTCTAGACATGATTCTTTATGGTGCTTTTGACTGTTGTTTGTGCAATACCACCATGAATTAGAGACAGAGGTGTCGATCTTTCAGCCTCGTTTTTGTATAGATTACATAACTGAAATAAATACTGCATTTTTCACTAGCATCTAGCTCAGATGAAGCTTTAATCACTAGAGAGCTATGGAAAACATCAGGAAGGACTTTCAGGGACCAGATTCACTGTTGCTACACTTTTAACATACAGCTATAGTGGAGAAATGTAAGTAAGTAAGCTATAGCCTGCAACAGTGAGACTCTGAATAATAACAAAGGACATACGTCATATGTGTGGGCAGAGTTTAAAGTTCTAAAATGGAAACCCTGTTGCATCAATTCTTTGGTAGAGTACTAAATTATTATAATTGTGCAAGTGTAAACAGGATACATGTCATGCGTTTTTACTTGGGTCCAACACTCATTATATTTGGCATGGCCATGAGCCATGTCCAATACATGCTGTAGAACTTGAGATCCATCTGCGGGAACATGAAGCACACAAAAATAGTGAGGCTTCTATTGCACAATAAAAAAATGACATCTTAACAATCCTACCCAGTGATTAAGCCATCCTGAAAATATCTATCTTCAGTTATTTGCTCTGTGTTTGTCTTCTTTCTGTGAGCAGAAGGAATTAAGTCTATCTGAGATACTAAGCAATTTATCAGCAGTAAAAACCAAATAAGTATACAAGCTATAGCATATGAACAACTTTGTTATAAAATACGATTTTCATTATTCCATAATGCCCTTGAAAAATTGGACTTTTACAGCTGAATTTTGGTCTCTATATAGTATCTTTATCAAGCTTTTTTCTTCTGTGCTTGATGCAATGATCTGAATAAAGACCCTTTCACTGAGAATAATCTTTCTAATCAAAGAAATTTTCAGAGTTCATTTTCCAGATAGATACAAAGTGGAAATATAGTCTTTCTTTTTTTCGCCTCCAGATTTAGAAATCTACCACAATGTACAATTCTGAACCACCAAAAAGAGTAAGAGACTAGAAACTTTAATTAATTATGAGAAAATCAGAACACAGCAGTTCAGAATGTTGATTATGAAAAAAATGTTATTTCATAATTAAATGTATTACAGTTCATTTTTTTTGCTCTCACTCTTCAGGCTTGGGCATAATCTACAAAATTTGTTGATAGATCATGACATGAAAATTCACTCAGGTGAGTTTGTGATGGCAATATCTTCTGTGATTATCAAAAGTAAGATGATTAATGCAGGCTTCCCAACAGATTACATAAAATCTTTCTAATATGACTATCATCTGTATGAGCATATCATTATATGGATGAATCAGAGAATTTTAGCATTTGTATTGAAGTGATTGTATCCTATTATTTGTGGAAAAAGGCAGTGCTTTTATGCCCATGTACCCTTGTGATTTTTTTCAGGTGTCACAGGATGTCTGAGATATTTGCATTGGGCTGGCAGACATGACCTGCCCTCTTCTAAAGATATAGCTGGAGGTCAGACATCTGTGCATTTAACACCAATATTTAGTCAGGTTAACTGAGACTGAGGAGTCTATGTTCCCACAGTATCAGCAGAGATCTATGCAGTATGGTCAATAGGGTTTAGAGAGTGATTCAACCCATCCTAGAGTAGACAGCTGTGGCTCATCAGGCAAGTTGCTTCTGGGGTTCAGTGACTGCATTAACTACATGTCCTCTGACTAAATGAGAGCCTAGATAGCTAGCCCACATGCAGGCAGGTGTACATGGACTTGTGGAGTATGTTAGTCTCAAAATGATTCCCAACTATAAGGCTCAATTTAGCTGCCTAAACGTTTTAGTCATTTGACATACTCTGGGGCAACATTCCTGGCACCTATCTGCTTTTCAAGAAAAGCAAAGGTTTTCTTTAGGTCCTGTGTTATACCTGCCATTGCCACAGGGATATTTCAGACACATTTTAGAATTTTGGATAGCACTAAAAATGAAAATTCAAGCAGACGAATAAAATCTATAATGTTTTGCCTTCACTCACAAGAATAATGAACTGCAGAGTATCTGATTCATATCCCTTCTTTTTAAAGAGAAGTCCAGTGCACCTAGCACTGGCTGAAGTCATGCTAAAGCATTGAGATTGGCACTGTGAACAGCATTTTGGACAATGATTACCTCCAACATTTACTCCAGAATTTCTTCAACAAATGCCCCATTCATTTCAGATTTTTTAAAAAGGACCTTTAATAAGAATTTAGCTTACTTAAGATAACACTAAATGCAGAATAAGACAATCAATTAACCAACAACTCAGCCAGTCGATGCACTGTGAAAACTCAACTCACTAGAATATCTAGCCCATGGCAGTCATCATTACTCCAGTCTCATCATCCATCAACATACTAATTTAGCTGTATTTTATATCCTTCCTGCCAGTGACTGCATTGACAAAATAGATTATCAAGGACAACCAACCTCAAACTACCCACAAGAGGGTCAGATTAATAACTGGGAGAGGGTGCTCCAAAATTGTCAAGGGCAATCAGAATTAGTGCTTGAGAGGAAATAAAACTGAGCAGGTGAAAACCAAGAACCTGGGACTTCCCCGAGGGATGACGAAAACACTTTAGAATAATGGCCCAATTATTTAATTCTGAATTTCAGTGAAAATTCTATAAAAGTACTTAAAACATCCCCATTAACACTAAATGAGCTCATCTTGATTAATGTTATTAAAACAATTGCCAAAGGGTTTAGTAATGATTAAGTCTTTTATCTCAGGTGATAAATTCTTTACATTCTAGATACAGTAAAATGAAGCATAAAAATAAAAGTTTGTTTTAATTTTAGTTTTCTAATTTATTATCTTCTTTCTTCATCCCTGCATCAGACCCATCAACATGTGCAAATTTCCACCCTAACCCTAATAAACCTTTTTCACAGGGAAAATATGTTATAATATTCATAATGTTTTAATTAGGGATATAGATTATTCACCCTCTTCTTCCCACAAACTTTAGACATTTCTTCACAATACCAAATTAGAAAATCAATCTCTCTTACTATTCTTAACATTTAACTGAATGGAATGGGCTCCTATACTATGGTCATCCTTCTATAACAATCTTCCTTAAATACCTTAAACAAATGCCTACATTTAGGTGGATGAATCCCAGATTTCAATTTGGTAGATACCATTATATAGGTACACAATTAGAGAGCAAGAATCCAAATCCAGCTAAACTCATTAAACAGTTGACTCTGTCCCTACCACTGTCAATCATGATAGCCCAAGCAAGCACCAGCTGAGATGAACTTCACTCTCTAACGTGTAGCACCTTGATATGCAAGTGCCATTTTCTTGGAGCAAAGTATACAGGAAAGTTTCATCTTCATGAGTCAGACCTTCAAGTTCAAAGCAAACCATCTTCTTTGAAGAACCTTAGAAGTTCTAGTTTTTCCTGCATGTGCTATATCCCTTCCTTCCCTCCATCCCAGTGATGAATGCACACCTCTCCAGGTGCTGCAAGAGTTTTGATGTCCTTCAGATTCAAACAGGAAGTTCTTCCTCATATGGAGATGGAACTGCCTGTGTTTTAACTGGTACCCGTTACCTCTTGTTCTGTCATCAAGAAGTGTTTGGCCTCATCCTCCCTACATTCTCCCTTCAGGTTACACATATTGATCAGATCTCCTCTCAGCCTTCTCTTCTCCAAGCTACACAGGTCCAACTATCTTAGTCTTTCCTCATAAGACAGATGCTCTAGTCCCTACATCATTTTTGTTGCTCTACACTGGACCCTTTCTAGAGAGCTAGTAACTATGACTTGTGATTTCACTCAGGCTATTCTGCATTGAAAATTAGGACTAATATGTTGAAACAATAGAGGCTCTTCTGGCTGCGTCAGAGCACAGAGAGATTTGCTTGGGAATCTTTCTTCTGCGCAGTCAAGAGAGCCAAAACAGTACCTTCCTTCCGTAAGTACATACAAATGCCTCTGCAAGAGTCTATGGAAATAGAAGCAATCCAAAGAAAGAGGAAACAGCACCGTTTCCTTCCTTATTTGTGGCTGTATAGCAAGTCTGTGTATAGCAAACCTGCTGAGAGAAAGTCCATGACACCTCTGATGTGCACTGCAGGTCTCTTCACACAACGCAGTGCCCCTGGTTGATCCTGCAGAGATGAGCATCACCACTCCAGCCTACAGCTCCTCATGTAAAACCTTGCTGTTGGCATCACTATTTCCTTGTATGTTTCAAAAGTCCACATAAGACAACCCGCTATGGTTGTGTACAGTGATACATTTGATGATGATGCTTCCTTTGGCAGCAGCACTGCATGAAAAGAAAGAAATGGATACAATACTGCTAGGCCCCTTGGTAAATCTGTTTCTGCGTGTTGTTATCCTGCTGTCAGAGATGCTGACAGAGAGCTTGCTTGACCTAATGTGACCTTTGCTCAAAGAAGGTTTTGACATTATTTGTATGTCCACACATGGAACTGCCCTTGGACTGTCCAACAGGAAATGCCAAAGACCTCTGAGCCTGCAGATGCACACAGGAATCTAAGAGAAAGTATAATACCAAGGAACTGCATGAAACCAACCAAGTAGTAATTACTTTCTCTGAATCAAGTTTGTCTTTAAAAAGACCCCGTAAGTTGTGTAAAACCTTTTTCCACTTCCTGACATTTCTTCAACAACTTAAAAGAAATCCCTGGAAATATGTAAAGCGTGAAATGTCGTCATGTTCTTTTCCTTTCATCCCAGATTTTGCAACATGTAGCAATCCATGCAGCATCCATTATTGGATTGCAGTTTGTAATTTACTTGTCTTCACCAAAGCTTTGGCAAAATGTCCTTATTTGTTGCTGTTGCAAATCCCCCTTGAAGTTTCACCAGTTTATCCCTATGCTCTTGTGAACTGGCAGCAACATGCACTTCCTTGCCACTTTCTGTAAAACACTTCCTACCGTAGGTCATAAGCTTAGACTCCTAAGGATCCAATTCACCTTTAGACTTATTTTTCTCTGGCTTTATTTCATCTCATACTGAAGTCTAGATATTTTTCTATTTCTACCGAGGATTAACCTTCCATCTTCTTTCTCCTGTGAGTTCAGTTTCTCCTCCCTGAGAATGTTTTTCCTGTGTCTAAAATCAAGATGAAATCTGGTGAAATCAGGTGAAATCTGTGTATCCCACAGGTCTGCCTAGCCACGACCACATCTAGCAAATTAAGTAGAGCCAAGACACAGGTCCAGATGCCCTTTAGTGACAAGAGCAGTCAATTGTAAGAGCTGTCCCAGTACCATTCCTGGTGCAGCCAGCATCCTCCAGTCAGGTACTGTGCACAAACAGCATAGCCTGCGGCAGGGTCTGGCAATGACCAGGGACTAATCACTAGCCAGGTTAAACACAACAACCCTGTTGTGAAGGCAAAGCAATTTTAACAGCACAGATATTGCCAGGTGGCTCCAGGGACAGAGTCCTGGCATGGTCCAGCATTGACATACATGTAGAATACTGGTGTTTCCTCTGCCTGGCTCTGTTTGTGCAACCAAAACTATATACAGAAAGGGCGCATACTGGAAACTGCTAATCTGTTCTCACCACTGAATGTATCTACATTAACCCTATGGTAAGATGACATCCAGTGACATTCTTCCATTGGAGGAAAAATGCAGAATGGGCTGTAGGTGTTAACTAATTAGAACTATCATCAGCTTAATGTGTGGGGACAGTGAGGGAGAGAAGAGAAAAACAGAACAGCCTCATTCAATTACAAAAGCTTCATGAGCAATTTGTAGCTTAGAAAGGAAAAAAAAAAAAAACATGAACCAAACCATAGGAAATGGCAACAGAGCTGCAAAGATGACATCATATTTTACTGAAATCATTTAAACATCGCAGACATATGTGCAAAGCTCAATTGAGGACTTCAGTGTTACATACCAGTGAAAATGAGCTTTCACTCAGGATCAAGTCAAATAGCCTTCTGACTTCACACTGGACAGCTTTGCTCATCTTTTTTATACATAGCATCTAAATAAAGTTGCTGTCATAATTAGCTATTCTGAAACAACCTTGGGTGTCACATGATGATGCATATGCTTTAGTTGATGTGCATCCGGAGAGAAAACTAACCAGAACCACAGGATATTTCAGACCTCGGGGGGAGGGAAGTGAACAACTCTGCTATGGAAAGTAGTTGGAAGTTATCCAGCTTCCCCAGGCCAGTCAGTCATGAATATCCTGCCTTGGCCGCAGAGGGGCTGTGGAGGAAGCAGGCTCACAACAATTGGGAAAGGTTTGTAACCACAGGAGTCAAATGAATGAAGAGAAGAGGCCGCCAAGTGATGCAATTCATGGAAAAAAAAAAAAGGACAAAAAAAAAAAAGCTCTTCAGCTCCTACACAGGAGCATTCATCATTCACTGTGACCTTCCAGGAATGTGCTGACAGACACAAAGCGTTTTGTATGACATTGTGCCAGTGAACTGGAGTGACTGCTGCTCCCGGCGCTATTTCCTAACAGCAGGGCACCATCTCCTGGAGGCTGCAAAGAGTGTCCCAGCTGCACAGAATGGTGCACCAGCCCTTTGAAAGCAATCTCAGATCTGAAATATATGCATTATATATAGTACTCAAACCTCAAATTAAAACCAGCCGCCGTCTCAATTAAACTCAGGCGCCTCAGTGTCAGAGAGGGTGTTACTGAAGGAAGGGGGTGGAGGTGCTGGGCTAGAGCAGAATGGAGCTGGAAAAGAAGTTTCAAGAATGTCGTGTCTTTAGGGAGAGCTTGGCGGCTGATGGATCCCAGCATGCTGCTCACAGCACAGCATTGGTGGGCAGGGAAGAGAATTAAAAAAAAAAAAAGCATTAAAAGGAGAACTAGAAGGAAGATTTGTGGTCTTCCTTGTGATTTAACATATTTTCAAGGGACAGAGATACATCTGTGTATTGGATGGACCAAAGCAAAGATTCTTCCATCCACCGCCTTCGAGTTTCCAGCCTTCACTGCCACTGCTGTCCTTGTGCTCACAGCAGTATACCAGTGTTCACTAAGCCACCACAGTGCAATCCAAATTTGGCAAACAATTTTCATGCTGATAGAAAAGACTGCTGTAGGCTCAAGGAAGAAAGAGACAGGGCAACTGGCATTTTCTCAAGGTAAATTATTGCAGGAGGACCCTTTGAGGTCTTATATCTTAAAGCCAGAATCAGCAATATACACAGCATGGAAAGATGTAGGAGCTACTGTAAAACTAGTAGCCAGGTAAATATGAAAATAGCTTTTGTGAGTGTCAGTCTACATCACAAAATTCAACTCACAGAACTGCATCTGCTTGAAGAATGAAAACTCAGGAAGAAACCAAAAGCACTCTGCCAACTAGCATGGTGTGGGAAGGGGACATTTTCCCTTCCGTTGCAGCTCTGCTAGGGGACCTAGCTGACCTGGTCTTTGTCAGCATGGCTGTAATACAGGTCTGGTGATGTTCAGACACACAGTTCTGATGATGTTCAGTGTCAGGGTAGACTTTGCTCACTTGTGAGTGAGCTATGAGATTCGGAGGACATGCCAACTCATGCCTAGTACAGATGAACGAGTCTTAATCTTCAGAAATACCTCCAGGACCCAATTCATTTCCTTGCAAGTAGGATAAACTTTACTCCCTGATGATGAGTCAGGCAATAGATTGCTAGTTTGGTTATGCCTCCAGTGTTGTTTCTCAGATCCTCTTTGCAGAGTCCGTTGCCTTCCCTTTTCTCCCCAGTGCAAATGTGCATGTACCTGAACACAAGTAGAGTTTATTTCTATCAAGTTTTGGGATTCACCTAAAAATCACTTGTGCTTTATTTTGATTCTGCAGACTCTAAGACCCAAGTCCTTTGATGCTTAAGATTCATGTCTTGCTATTCAGCTCTGAGGGAAGACTAAGACATTCTTGGTCCTAGGAAGACGCCATAGGTACAATATGCAGAAGTTTCTAGATATGAACAGAAGTACCTGCATACGTCTAGGAGGACAAGCTGTCAAGTTTGCTACTCTCCATCAGTGGAGAAGCAGCTGTGCAGCCAGTAGGTTTCCTTGGCCTCCTCTTCTATTCTTTTTCCTAAAACCCTCCCAGAATTCCACATCCGACAAAAGAGGGAGGGAGAATAGTGTAAAATGTGTGAGGAGCACACGAGTACACTCACATTCTTAAACTGACATCGGTGCTGTGGGATGCCCCCCACTCGGGATTCAGAGTAGTTCAAAGATGGACATAGTCACCTCCTTGCAGGACAGCAGAGGAGGAGAAAGGCTGATGGGCTGGGAGTTAGGATGGTGTAGCCCCCAAGGCACACCAGGTCTGGCTGCTCTTGGCTGGGATTTACAGCTGTGTTGTCCTGGGCTCAGTAGCCTGAAGAGTCAGGAGGAGAGGAGTGAGTCTGCACAGGGTCTGCAGGAGGGACAGAAGTGGGTGTTAAAGTCCTGGGCATCCCATCAATGACTGTAGTTGAATCCTGAAGAACCCCCACACATCTGCCTGTATTTTCTTACTGCAACCTGGAATAGGCTCACCTGAAAAAAAGAAATAAAATAAAAAGTAAAATGTGCCAAAGGCTGCAGACTGCACTGTGGGCAATACGAAATTAGTAGGTCACCCCGCCAAAGCCAGAGAGAGGAAATCATTGGGTCATATGAAGGCAGAGAAGGGAAAAGTAAGAAACTCTGGTACAGGAATAAATGTGGGGCTAAAGTCCAGGCACAGAGAGCCAGGACATGGGGAAGCCATAGCAGGAAACAACAGACACTTTAGCTCTTTATTAAAAAAAACAGAGAGCAAAAGAGAAACTTACCTTTTAGTCTTTGTCTGAAGCCAAATTTTCAGGGCCATCCAGATGATGAAATGGCGAATCAGGAAGAGAGAAAGGATTCTCTGTACCTCTGTGCAACACTGCTGCCAAATAGCTGGGTGCTCAATAACATTCATTTTTAGACAAGCACTGGGGTTTCTCACTTGGACTCTCAGAAAACCAACATGCTGCTTCATTTCTCACAGCAGAGCTGTAACTCTGTCTCCCACCCCTGCCATTCACTGCAGTCACAAGGTTGTTCCCATGCCCCTCGCTAACTCAATTTTTGGCAGCCTCTTCTGGGAACAGTTGTTCATGTGCCCTATGTATTTCCAAGCATGTGATCCCAACCCAGAGCTTTATGCCCTCCATGTCTTGTATCAGACTTACTGGAAATGGTTCCCAGGACTTCCTCAATAATTGCCCAGAGATATCTTAAAGTGTTTATGAGAAAATGGGGGGACTATCAAAGCAAACCTGTAGGGAAGCAAGAACAATTCAGATCTAATCTAAGCTGTGGGTAACAGCCTGACTGGACAGAGTTAAAGTTTCCAGATGATACAATTCATTTGAGAGAGGAATAGCTGATTTGTATGAGATAATCAACCACAACTGTCCAATTATCTAAGGGAAGATATCACCTCCCTGTGGGCATTGAAATACTAAGTCCAGCTGATGTCAACAGCCTTAACATAACTTGCATCATCAGATATCAAAGATCTAACTTGGTATCTGCAAAGATTATGACAGTGAAATGTGAGGGCTGTCCATTACATAACTAGGGGTCATGGCTGCAAGGATCAAGAAGTCTGTGGAATAAGGAGTATCATAAACTTGCATGGAACTTTCATTCTCAAATATTCCCAAGTTTTTCTCCTTATTGAAATTTCCATGAGAATAATTTCCACTGCCATTAAAGGCAACCAGCTTGTCCCTGCCTTGCCAAAAAGGATGCTGAATCCCCAGCTAGTAAATAGAGCAACACCAGCTTCATCCATGTTGAGGATCTAGTGAACCAACATGACATACTTTGGTGTCCATGTTACGCATACTGAGATTTATCAAAAAGCAAAGATATCACACCGTGGTATGAGCTCAGTGAACTCAATATTTTCTACAATGGAAAACTCATCCAGTAATTACCAATTTCTTTTTTTTTTCTTTTTTTCTTTTCTATTTTCACACACATCGGGATGTGGAAAAAATTGAGTATGGGGAAGCTTTTCAATAGGAAATTGCATTTTAAAGATTTTAATATATTTCCATAACTTGCAAGCTTTTCAAGAGTTACTAATGAATGAGAGGATCTCAGTCTGCAAAACTGAATTTAAACAACCATAAAAGGACTTAAATTTCAGATGATGGGTGCTCAGCCTTTCTGAAATTCAGGCCTTATTATAATGTTTCCAGTTAGGCACCCAAAGTCATTAGTCACTTTTGAAAACCTTGGCAAAAAGTAAAAGAGAAAATCTCCAAGTGAGCTAACATCCTTCATGTATAGCCTCGTAAAACAAAAATTAGGAAAGAAAAAAAATGTCCTAAAGCCCACGAGTGAGTCAAACTCATTCATTGTGACTGCTGTAAGCTGTAAATTATTTTTATTTAATAAGAACTAATACCTGGCTTTTATACAGCTCTTTTTATCAGTGAGCTAAAAATGTATTATAATCTTTAAATGCAGCATCATGGAGCCATTAGCTCAAGAATTTAGGCAGTGTAGACAGACCATCATAGCAAAAGAATCCAGCTAAACAAAATATACATCAAACTATTTGCTCCTTAGAAGACAATGGGAAATTTTAAACAGACAAAAATTATGATGCTTTTCTCACATATTATTGCTGAGCATGTATTTCTTACTAAGTTCAAAGACAGTTGTGTCATTTCTTCATTCTTGCTTTTGTTTAGTTTCTTCTACCAAGTTTCACCAATGGGAAGGAGATTTTATGACTAATCCTAACATCAGATTTTCTATCTTATCCTCCAGAGCAAAAAGGTCTTAGGAAGTGGATGATAGTTCCACATGTCCTAAGACTGATTGCAGAGCAGCTATTTAAACTGTGCTCCAAGGCATCATCCAGCCCATAAGCCACAGCAATTGACTGTTGAGCTAAGGGGCCCAGATAACCTTTAGCACCACTCAACCCGAGGCACTGAAGTATCACGGACACTGTTGGTTGGTCTACAGGAGCTGCAGGAGCCAGCTCCCTTGCAATAGGCCAACAGGGTATTGCAGATGGCCTGTCCAGCTTGGCCATGGCTGCCCATCACCAACAGAGCTCCTGCCAATGCACTCACACCTGTTAAAAAGAGCAGTACTTATTCAGCAGATAGGTCTGGTTTGAGTTCAAACAAGCCAGCAAACCTCAGTGTTGGGCTATGATGCAAAAAATGCCAAAGCATGGGCAGTTGCTGAGAAGGACCATGTTGTATCCACTGCCACATGTCCAGGTCAGGTCCATGGTTTAGATAAGCCTCCAAACTAAGCCAAAGCCATACTGAACTCCACATCTCACATCACAGAATTTTTGCTATCTGGGGCCAAGTTTCGTGAACAGTGTTACACAAGGTTTAAAGTATACACAAAGCCAGGATTGAGCTGTAAATGGAGCTGTCATCTGGTTGCTTAAGGAAGTCACTGACAGAATTTTTGTAACAGAGATACAGTATGGTCTTTCAGCCCAAACCCACTGCAGGTTTGCTCCTTCCTAAGATAGGATATTGAACTAGGCAGACTGTTTTGACTTAGGTGTGCCAGCTCTTGCAATGCAATAGAACACGTCTTGTGAAATCTTTGCAGAAAACTCTTGATCTTCCAATTATATTCCTTCCACAACCCTACCACTGAACCCATTAGCAAAGAAGAAGCCTATGAGCACAGGCAGGATCAGGCCCTGCGAAGCTCCATCACACAGGCAGTTTGGAATAGAGCTGGATTCTGACAGTGGCACCCAACTCAAAACGACTCTAAGTTAAGAATATGTTAAGAGATATAAGGAAGATAAGAATAAAACACTGATGAAGAACGCTGTCTAATTTGAAAACCAGGCACAATTCCCTGAGAAAAAAAGGTGAGAGAGGCAAATGCAAAAGAAGGCAGACAGAGAGAGTATGTAACAATTCATCCAGAACAAGGAAGCAAATATCCTGAGTAGATGCGTTCTGTACATTTTTGAAAGCTTTCTTTGTAGCCTAATCTGTGAATTTATGTGGTTATGTGTTAGTTTCATGCATACATCTAACAGTTAGACCAGACATCTATCTCATTTATAACCAATTTTAGAAGCTGGAGTTTCATTTGCTTTGCAAATAAGTCATTCTTTTAATATAAAATGATTGCAAATAAAAACCAAAGCCCACACCAGACAAATTGTCAAAAACTTAAAAATAATCTTTTAAGGAGTTAAGGAGATTAAGAGTCAATGGGCATGTATAAGCCATTGTTAAAATAAATACTATTTTTTCATCATTCTCCACAAAATACGAAATGCTCACAC
>JAUBOD010000076.1:162340-172412 GCA_032353885.1 Nothura maculosa
GCATACCACAGGCTCCTCAAGCATTTACGGGAATTTTAATACACAAGAATGGCTAAATTTCATGAAACAGGGGAAAATAGGGGAGAGAGCAGGAGTATCAACGTGAATAAATAGCTGGACAACATCCAGGCATGTCTTTTGTAGACGTTAAAATTTAAATTCCTAAACACCAGAATACAACAGATATTTCATCCAATCCCATCCAGACATCAGTTATTTTTCTCATTTCCTTTTTTGTTCTCTGCTCAATCATTATACCAAGATAACTCACCACACTCTCAGTTTTTGAATTGCCAGTGCAAGCAATGACTACACCGCTCAATCTACCTGGAAAGGCAGCACTGTGTCCGTACCCTTTGCCTCTCTCACCCAGAACCATCCCCATACCAGCACCCCAAGTGTGTTTGTGCAGCACGGCTGGTTCCTCTGCTCACAGACACCACAGCAAGTGCCCCATGTTTTGTGTTTGTGGAATATCTTGCACTGTCTTACTTGAGGATTTTTCTCTTAATTGATGTAATTAGCTGACCCAAAACCCTGCAGTTCTACTGCTGTCAAGCACTTCCTCAATAGCCAAAGGAAAATTATTTCAAATCACAGTTATATCTCAGGCCTATCAAAAGTCCTCTTGAGGGTGCCCATCCTCCTTCATTGTCTCCATCAGGTGTACAAGTAGTAAGCGAGTGTGATGAATCCAGCTCTTTTCACACACAGGATGTATTTATTTCTAATTTCTTATTTTTGTGGGCCAACAGGCACTAGTGCAGATCAATGTGAGCTGAGATAGAGCTCAGTAGTTGATTTTTCCATGTAACACAAGCCCACAGGCTTTTCACAGCATGTGTCTCATTGACTTCTGAGGCTTTTAAACTGCATTTCAAGCAATGCTTATTCAATAACTTCTCTAGAAATTAGCCAGGGACACAAAAATATTTTAAGACTGAATCTGCATAAAATTTAATAATGGAATAACAAAAACATACAAGCAAATATCAAAAAACTGTACCGCTATCAGTAAAAAAGCACATCATGCCTGTCTTGGAAGTTTACCATCATTTACATGGCTATTAACTCAGCTGACACAACCTATTCAAA
This sequence comes from Nothura maculosa, assembly GCA_032353885.1. Classification (NCBI taxonomy): domain Eukaryota; kingdom Metazoa; phylum Chordata; class Aves; order Tinamiformes; family Tinamidae; genus Nothura; species Nothura maculosa. The sequence goes on from JAUBOD010000076.1 coordinate 163,436, forward strand.
AAGTAGAATTTTCAGAACTGAACTATAATTAACTATCTGGTTGGGAGCTATCACTGCTCACTGGTAAGGGGATTTAACTTGTATTATGAAACAGCTTTTCCTCTGGTTACCTCCAGTAGATGTGTAATGACAAGACAGTGATGAAATAGTCACTTTCAGGTTAAAAGAAGTCTACAGATTTTAATTTTTATGTGTAAATGAATAAACACAGAGAGCCACAGATACATGATCTACTGAATACTCACTGGCTCACTTTATGGTACAACTTTGCAATCCCTTGATGTGTCCAATCTTTGCCAAGAGTAGGCAGAATATGGCCTAAAGTATCTGACCTGAAAGAAGGAAAACAAATAAAAATAACTGAAAAAAGAAATTTAAGAAGGGTCAAAATCTATCTTATATTTCTTAAATAGTAAGATATGGGGCTAATATAAATACTCTGGATTGTTAACTTGACTGATGACACAAAACATTTTTCTGTACAGAAAAACTGGTAAGATACGGATTGTGATCAGAAGAATTTATTCTCATTTTTTTTAGGATGGACTGACATGTCCATCTTTCACCAAGTGGTTTCAGTAACTCTGCATCCCAAGATCTGTTTTCATGAATAAGCTATTGATCAACAGGCAAAAATGGAAGTTGTGACAATCAGTCAAAGCTTTGCATTAACTGGTCACTAAGCACACTTTTCTAACATTTAGGTTGAATGTTTTCTAAATAAACTACAACTACCCCTAAGGGCAGTTAATGTGAAACCGCAAGCACAAGATAAATTCACATTCTAGCTTACATCAAATTAACTTCTCCACATAAACAAGCATGCTGATCATGTACCAAGTATTATGAGACAGTTATACTAGCTTCAGTATATTTATATAAAATATAATTATTTGCATTGTAACAACATCTAGAAATTCCCAAAACTGAGTATCTCATTTGACTATGCATGACAAAAACATGCGGCAAAAAATCCTGAATGTCTGAATCCTGAATCCTGAATAAGAGTCTGCGTAGGCACCTAAGATGAACTTGAAGCAATATTATAAGATAAAGTGATTCAGAAACTGTCCAGTCACCTCCATATCACACAAAGAAACAGACCACTTCTCACTTTCCTAAAATTTAAATAAGAATTAAAAAGTAGCATGTGTGGGGAATTAATTTGTTAATAAATACTGCAATGTGGTCGTTCTTTGGCTTAATTCTGTTAATTACTTTTTTTTTTGTATTACAAAGGACAATTTGTCCTTGCAGATACAGTTTCTCCCTGTTTATGAACTTACCGTGTGATTGTTCCATCAATATCAGAAATAATGACTTTATCATCCCAATTCCACAGGTAAATGGTGCCCTCACAGCGACAAGTGCCTTGATACTGTGTTGTAACACTAAAGGTCACGTCATTGGGGCCATTCTTGAGCTTTAAGTTTTTCTGCAACACATTATCAGTAAGATTATCAATGCAGCGACTGTGAAATAACATAGTACAAGCACAAAGGCAAACACGATCATTGCTTTGGTCACACTGAATCTTATTTCTTTCAGCAGACCTATTCACTAAGCGTCACAGAAGTTTTTTCCCCTGTGATATACTTAGAGAGTAAAGCACAACAAAACAAATCTTTAAAAGTTCCCTAAACAGTGAAATCAAGGAAGAAGATTTATATCCATCTATGTTCTATGGTTCTGCACTTTTCCTGTAATAATAATAATCCATCTTTCATACCCTACAATCAACCTCCCACTAGTCCTCGCCAAGTTTCCTTAACTCTCCCACTTCCCTGACCTTCCCCAGTCTCTGTCACTTAGCTACCTATTGGACAAGAGAGTAGTGATGTGTGTCTACTTGCGGAGCCAGGGATGCATTTTCACAAGAGTTAAAGGAGTTTAAATGTTTCTTCTTCCTCTGTTATATTTCACTGCGATTTGTCAGTGGGTTAACAGCTGCAGGGAGCTGTGAATGCTGAACAACTGAAGGCAATCACTAAAACTTACTGTTTCCTCAAGAGACCTATTTAAACCAGTTTGGGCTTCTGCTAAGCCCCCTAAATTTTCTAAATCTGAAAACTCAGTATCAACATGTTTGTGTAACCCTTGCTTTCTATTTGCTACAGGGAGTAACAAACAAAACCTATCTGTTTCTTCCAACAAATTCCACATTTCTTCCTAACTACTAGGCCAATGCGTGATGGGCTGTGTAACGCTGGAAATGTATTCCTGTGTGTTTCTTTTAAAAACTTAATTGGTTAATTGGATAAGAATACAAAAAGTTTTCTTCTTAAGCAATCATTTTTTCCAAATCAAATAGGAACATACTGAGCACAAAACAGCAAGTTTTGCCACTATTAGTCAAAACACCTCTGTCACAGAGGAAGAGATTTGGCTCCCAAGAAATTAATAGCCTGTCCTCAGAGTAAATTAACAAACAGCTCTTTCAGGAGCTACTCAAAGACTGTGTTTGTGTAAAATGTGCCTGTACACCTAAGAATGAAGGAAAAGGAAAAAAAAAATACAGGCCTGTTGACATCTACTCAAATAAGCACATTATATATAATATAGAAAGGATGTGGTTGCAGTACACTTCTTAAAATACAGACTTAAGAATTTAATTCTGGTATTTATCTAAATGGGATCCCATGTCTCCCAAGGTCTGAAACCCAACACATATTGCAAGGTACAACATTTATGCTTAATATGGAATAGGAATAAGAAAATTGAAAATGTAATGAAAGACAGGATTTAAGCAGCAAGAGCTAATGAAGCCTTGCAAGTTTGAGTAACAGTACGGTTCTTGTTTTATTAGAAATGGCATTTCAGGACAAGGAGGTAAAATTAACTCACAAGCTGGTCAGATGTGAGTCGAAGGGTTTTCTTGTAACTAATTCCAGACAATAATGACAGATGACTGGAGCTGGTTTGTAAGGACCCAAGATTCTGTTTGGCAGCTCTAGGGTCTTCATCACTTGACGAAGATTCATCCTTTATTCTGCAACATAGCATACACAGAAAGTGATGCTATCTCAGTAAGTGCATCTCTGTATCCATTAAAAAGGCATTAACAGTGAATCACCCAGTAAGTCATTGATTCTTTGCTCCCACATACTCCCTTTCAAGAGGTCATTCACAACCTGCCTGTAAATGTATCAATGAAGTGCTGGATTTTCATTCACACATATTCCCCATTATTCATACTTGGACTCTTCTAGTCATTCAGTTGTCTCTATGCTGTTTCTCATCAATTTAACAGATAACGTCATGTTGACTCAAAAGGATCTCATAGATGAAGAATATCTGTCAGATATTATAACTACTCTTACAAAAAAACCTCTCAATTCTTAGCTAAAAAACGGGATTTTGTTATATTGACTTTTTTCCCATACAATTTAGCAATTATTAAATCTAGATATCCCAACTATGGTGATGACAGTTTTAATACAGAAAATAACTTTCACTTTATCTTTTCTTTCAGCGAACTGTTTTTTGTTCATTGGATTATTCTCTTCCAAGATACTGTGCAGAATTATCCTGTTCAGGCTGTGACACTGAAAAGCCATGAACTAGAATAACTTTACAGTTGGTCATTTTAAATACACAACAGTATACAAATATTTTTTTTTGATACGTCTCTTTTCCAGAAATGTTTAAGCATATTTTCTTCAGAAATTCCTACAATAAACAAGACTATCACCTCAGGCAGCGGTTAAAATATCTGTGAAGATCCTACAAATCCCATCAATAAACAATCAGCATTTGGCCTCTTATTTCTACCACAGCTGGGTTATGTTCCATGTTAGCAAGTCTTGACCCAGCATCAAGATCTCAAGACACCACTTCTCATAATTGGTAACATTTTATTATCCTTTGTATGATCACATCTCAAAAACACTATTCAGCAGCATTTCAGTCATTGCACTGTACTTACAAGCAATAAATTCTTACTGGCAGATTTCTAACATTTAGACAAAGAATGCTGATTACAGCATGTAGTCTGTTTTAAGTGTAATCCCATTTTAAAGCTTATCCTTAAACAACCATTTAAATGACATAAAACACAACAGACAAACACCCTTTGTCATCATTAAAAAGAAAAATCAATTTTTTCCATTCATTCTGTGGCTCTCACATATTCAAAAAACAAAGGCAACTAAGGCAATAGCTGGTCTCCTACAGAACAGGGAATCCTCACTGCAGCAAATTCTCCTGAAGTGCAACTGCTGACCCCCAGAAAGGATGAGAACCAATGCAAAAATAGCATCTCTTCTTCCTTTTTTGTGTCACAAACAACTTAAGCATTAAGCATCAGCAGAAAGCATATTTGAACCTAGGTCCTATGGCCCTCTTCAGTGCTGAGTGCAAACAGTGGAGCTATGGGCTGTCTTTGCAGTAAGGCAGATATGTGCAACAAAAAGGCAGGACAGGAGAGCTGCCCCTGGCTTACTCAGCCTTCTGGAGCTTCTGGGCTCCATCCTGGGATCTCTGATAGAGGAGGGATTCTGGCCATATAGTTTATCCCTCCAGAACACATGAAGCAAAAGACTTCTGCAATCCTTGAGAGAAATAATAAGAAATTATCACTTTTCCTACCTATTGCCAGTTTAAAAAAAAAAAGCCTCACAAGTTTCAGGCTCCCTGAAGTTCTAAAATAGGCAGGAACAGATTAAGACATTAGATCACAAATAATGCATAAATCGGGAATTTTAGCAACTAAAGAAGATGCAACAATGATGTGGAGTCAGCTATGATGTTCCCTGAGAACTCAGGGATATACAAATAACTTTGTACCCCATTATTAAGGGACTGGAATATCTGTGCAATACTGGAGATTGGAATACTTGTCACAAAGCTGCCAGCCAAATCTTAAGCTGGAAATGCCATTTGCAGGATCTGCAACCACGTCATGGCTACAGCCTTCTCATCTGCACTTATTTGCTAAAATGAGGAGCAAACAGGATGTATTTCACTGTTGCCACGTTGCTTTGTTCAAGTGCAGTTTGCTCCACTTTTCAGACAGCAACTCCTGCTCCCTTCAGGTGCAGTAGTTTTTAGGTACCTCTTGGCCATCATCTGCGAAGAGTCTTGTCCTGTTAGTCCACTCCCACTCATACCTTGTTCTGGCTTTGCTTCCTGTAAAACACAAGTATGAGATTCTGTGACTTTCCTATTGGGCACAGAATAGATGTTTAGAAAAAAAGTTATTTAAGAATCAAGTTCTGTGGTGGACTGAGTAGGCAAAACCAATAGCACATGCAAAAAAAAACAAGTGACGGCTTTCTTTCTTTTCTTGTAAAGTAAAACTTGTGGTTTTAAGAAAGAAGGTTGCCTAAAGAACTAAAAAGCTGCAACTATAAAACTCAAGAGGATGAATTAAGATTTGATTTTGCCTGGAAAAGGTACAGAAATATCAGATGTCACATGGCTAGCACTGTTGACATTATGGGATCAATCCCACAGCTACCTCAGCTCACGCACCTCACATAGCTAGGTTTCACTTGAAAAAACAAGGTATAATTCTTCAAAGTTTTAGAATACATTCCAAGGAATCAAAAAAAATATTCAATAAAACTTTCCAATCTGCCTTGACCTTAAACAGATGTTAAGATTTGATAAATTTTGTTCCGCAGAGGATTTTTAAATACAGAATGATTTTGAGAGAAATAAAACAGTGACACAATCCTTTGCCTACTGAGTTGCCAGAGATCAATATGTGAGCAAATAAATTCACTCAGAAATAAATTCTAAAAAATCTAACACATTGTAAGAATCTCTTATTCCGAAGCTCGCACCTGTAGGTAGGTACAATAGTTATTTCATGCAAACCCAAAAAGTTCATCTACTGAAACATAACCACAAAAATGTATTAGAAGTCATATTAGCTGCTCAAGTTCTAATGCTGCAGTACTATAAATTAATATGGAGAGATTTTATTAGCCAACTTTAAAGCTTAAATATGTCTAGACAGGAGATCAATACTTCATATAAAGCTCTGCTTTTTTTCACTGTGCTTTAATGTTCATCCATGGGTTTAAGGTTGTTACCACAAACTTTTTATGCCCAAAAAAGAAATTCCAAAAGAATGATAAAACTAATATATATTCATTTTTCCATCTTAGGTTTCGCTGAATTTTACTGTTCACTCTAGTCATAAATATCTCTGACTTTCAACCGTCAAATGAAAGTAGCAGAAACAGAGGCAATCTGCACAAAGGCATCAAATTAGTGGCACAAGTCTTCAGTTCTAGATCCCAGACACAGATTTAACCCATAAGATCACACTGCCTCAAGTCTATGTAATGAACAGAAAGGTAGAATGAAAATCCTGTAATCAAATGTTTCAGATAAGAGCTAATCCAAGGCTTTCTGAAGCTAACAGGAGTTTGTTCTGCTTTATTTATCTTTTAGTGTGAAATGAATGCTTTCAGTGAATGTTGAGCTATCCTCAGCAGCAAATCTCTTAGGATTGAATATGGAAGTATCCAGCATTCCAACAGCACCCAGGAAGAAACTCTGCTTTCAAACTTACCTCTTTTATAGTGCTGTTTCTTCCTCGCCATGAAAACCACCATCTTCCACCTTTTTTTGGCATCTTATCTCTCATTATAGATTCCACAGTGGCCTGTGATAAATGAGTGGTAACATAAAAAAAAAAAAAACCACCCCCAAACAAAGGACAATCTAATATATGAAAATGAACAAAAGTGTCAACACACAATTTTAACTCATGGTAATAGAATAAAAGGAAACATACTGTCTGTGGACCATAAATTCTACTAAAGCAAAATCTAATGGTATCCAGAGCTGCCCTGAAGTAACTTAAGCATGAATACTTATGGAATGTTTAAAAGAAAGAAAAAGAAAAAAAGATAAAAATCAAAGAGGAAAAAAAAAGCATAAAGAGGTATTAGTATAATGTCTAGAATGGAGAACCTACTACAGTCTTTGAGTTGAAGTTGCTTAGTGAAAATCATAAAAAAAAATTAAAAGGTAGATAATTTTTAAATAGAACTCTCATGCAGGACAGCTACAACTCAGCATGCAAGATGAAAACTCCCTCGATTAAATAAATATGAACTCTCATTTAAAAATACTGATAAATTTCATATTTAATAATCTGTTTGGGAGAAGCAAAGAATTTACCAATTTGTAGAGGTTTAGTAGCATGGCATCAATTCAGCTAGTAGTGTTAGGACTACTTGTTAGCCCTGGCTATCTTTCATTGGTTACATACACCGGATATCAGTAGAGAATTTTTTCCTTCAATATGAGGGTGCCAGAGCCCTGGAACAGGCTGCCCAGGGAGGCTGAGGATTCTCCTTCTCTGAAGATCTTCCAAACCCGTCTAGATGCCACCCTGTGTCCCGTGCTCTGAGCGACCCTGCTGGGGCAGGGGGGTTTGGACTAGATGATCTCTAGGAGTCCCTTCCAATCTCAACCATTCTGTGATTCTATGATTCAAAATTACTGGAGCCTCTTACATTGCAACAGTGAAAACTCAAAAACTTTTGCTTGGAGAGCAACTAAAGGACAACTGGGAAAGAGCAAATAAAGGTGGCAACATCACTCAGTGTGGCCTAGAATTACTCAGCAGTTGTTCGTATGAGAAGAGAGCCTCCCAAGACTTAATATTCCTTTCCATTGTCGTAAAACTATTACGCTGCTCAGTGGTTTAAAAAGGCCTGTCTCCAAGACCCAAGATCTGTTAACAGTCATGAGAGAGCAAACTGAGATCAGCTAATGTATGAGAAAGTGAAATATAGCTTTTCCAAAAGGTTCCCACCCACTGCATCTAAAGGATATCAGAAAAGCAAGAAATGACAGAGGAATAAAGTTGAACAAATACGTTTTGAGATTATTTTTAACAGAAATATTAAAAAATAGAAAAGCAGATGGATCTATTGAGAATGCAAAGCAGCTGCAGAGAACAACGGCTACAAGTTAAGAACTTCAAGCAGATGCAACACAGACTTCTAATGAGATAATTCAAATGCTTATAGTTAAATGTATTTTGCTGAACATGGGTGAATTTCTGCCAAAGCTCCAGCTTTTAATCAATTCCTAGAATCTATATTGATAAAGCATGTTAATATTTCAATTCCTTATTTCCACTAGTGAAGAAAATCAAAATTCTAATTAACAAATGAGTAATTGAGAAAACTAGCAGGAAAAGTGGTAGCAGAAACAGGTAATTGAGTTTCAGAGGTAGAGCTCGGTCAAGTATTCTTTCTGATCGTATACACTCTATGTAGCTTGTCCATTCAATTGGCATTGTTCAATCTACAAAGTTATCCAATCCTAGAATTTAATACAACTGTAAAAAAATACAGTAAAAACTGTAAAAGCATATTCAGTAAAAACTGTAAAAGCAGGCCTCTAGGCCTGCTTGCATCTATTTCTGTTTCAGTGACTCTACAACAGAATATCGTGGTGGTAGAATTGTGGGTTTGGGAATAATTTTCACCATGCTTTATGGCAATAGTGATGTTATATGAACTCACTTAAACTCAGTCATGTCATGTGTGCAGAAAGCTGCAAATGGCAAAATAGAAGTTCAGATTCCCAGACTTATTAAATCTATAGCTAACCAGAATACAAGTTAGTATCAATGGTAATGCCCATTTCTTTATAAACATACACAGCAGGGTGTGTTTCTGTCCTGAGCGTCTATGTGGCATCCTGTCACATGGAATTACACTAAATTTACTAATGACTTTAATACAAGATATCACACAATGATCACATGGTGATACCTACCACTATCTACAAGGGTTGTTTACAAGTGAACAACCTAGAAAGAGAAAACTAACAAGTTATAGACTTTGCCGGAGAGCAGCCCCACACAGAGGGACCTGAGTGTCATGGTGGATGACAAGATGACCATGAGACAGCAGTGTGCCCTGGTGGCCAAGAAGGCAAATGGGATCCTGGGGTGCATTAAGAAGAGCGTCTCCAGCAGGTCAAGGGAGGTGATCGTCCCCCT
>JAUBOD010000076.1:172512-204037 GCA_032353885.1 Nothura maculosa
CTTAGAGCCCAGCAGTTGAAGGACTCTGCCTTCCATGTTGCGCTAAAGCCCCTTGATGCTAGTGCATGGAAGAAGCCTTTTCAGCCTGGCAGGAGGTCTCTTTCCCCTCTCCCTTTCTGGAGAAGGGCAAGAAAAGCTGAGTGGAATTTGCCATTCTGGTGCTTTACTGCAGCTAGCTGGGGGCGTTCATTTCTAGGAAGAATCCCTGTATCACTACCTTGTCTACTCCTTGGCTTTAAACTAAGCAAACTGTGGCAAGTTGTCTCCATCCAGTGCAATAAATATCTGCACGGCCCCTATTAGATAGCAGTGTGTTTGCTACTTCTGATGTAAGCTGAGAACACAGAGAGCTGCAAACATTTAATTGCAGTGGATATTACCTTCATTATCCATGAGAAGAATGGAAGGAAGAAATTTCAGTTTGGATGTCAAATCCCAGGCTTTGTGTAGCCGGAAGATTAGAAAATCTTATTTGATTAGCAAAGTGATGAAATTTGATATGAAAATCAGTGATAAGTGAGGGCATGAAGGCCTACAGTGTCAGGTTTTATTTTCACTGTTTTTGTATTTTTGCCTTTTTTTTTCTTCTGCTTTTTCTAATGGAATATTCCTTGGGCACATTTTAAGAAAAATTGGTTCTACATTTCTACTCTTTTATGCAGGTTCAGTTTTCTTTCAACTGTTTATTACCTCTTGCATACTTGAAGTTTAAATACCAGAATATTTTATTTACTTGATTACCTCTAACAGGAAATACCCTGGAGGTTTTCCATTCCCCTTCTTCTCCCCTTTAATAGCAATTTGCTAATGCTAGGGAACTGGGAGCAGGGTGTTCCTAAGATGTTGATCATGTATGGAGGAATGGGCATGTAAACAAGAATGATAAAATATTTTGGCTAATAAAAATATTTGAAAAGAAACACTGCAGTTTCTAGCGTATAGTTATACTTTGTAATGTGCTCTAATATATAGATCTTTTCAATCTGAATATTGCCTAAAGGGAAATAGCATTCTGCATTCCAGCTTGTAGGCTTTGTCACTGCATGTAAAGATTCAGGATAGAAAAAAGACCAGTGCAAGAAGAAAGTCTCAGTTTAATTAATTCACCCTGCTGCTAATGTGATATCTGTGAAGGAAACACCTCCAGAAAACCAAGCTTTTGGAAGGCCATGTCAATGGATGCTTTCACAGCATGTGTTATGACTAGCAGGTGGTATAACATTTTCGTCTTGTTTATGAAGGCTTGATTAATTCATACGTGTGTACTCCCAGCTTTCTTTTTTTAAAATGAATCTCTTGATATGTTCAGAACCTTAAAACTATTCAATATTTTGATTTGTGGCACTTCCAAAATAGTGTTGCCTTATTTATAATGAAGAGAAATTATATTTGCTACAAGGAAAATAAATATCCAGAGGAAAGTTATGATTCTAAGAGATGTACAAAGTTATGAAAATAATTGGAAAGCCTTACAAAAATCGTGTTGTTACATACTACTGCCTGTAACTGTTTGCAGGTCAGACACTAAGCAAATTTAAAAAGTTGTATCAAAGTTGAATCTTCAAGCGTATGACTCCTCAAGGTTGTGCACCTTTTTAGAAGATAGGAGTAAGGCAAGAAAATTGTTCTTTTCCATTCGAAGCTAAAATTGATACCTTTAAAGAAGTTTGACAGCAATCTACTTGCTTTTTTCACTAACTCATTCTATTTTATGATCATTCCATTTATTTTCTTATCATTCCATAGGGTGAAAAATTTGGCCCCTTTGCAGGAGAGAAGCGAATGCCTCAGGAACTGGATGAGGACATAGACTGCAGGCTCATGTGGGAGGTGAGTGGTCCATAGTGACATCACACCTATTAAAATGTGTTCTTGGTATTAGGTCATTGCTATAATAAATCCTTTTTTTTCACAGCTAAAGAAGCTGCAGTAAGATTTTGTACTTGTTGGTCATTGCAGAGTATGCTTCTTTTGAGAGTAACCTGTCTTCTTTAAAAAAGAAAGAAATAGCAAATGTTAGTTTCTAAGCAATGAAGTGTCAAAAGCATCAAGTCAAGAAAAAAAAATATGTGAGAAAAGGGTGGATATGTAAAAATAGTTAAAATTATTAAAGTTATAGTATGGAAAGATGATTACTGATTTTACTGATATACTCATTTATGGTGACTGACAGACATCAGAGATCATAGGTTCCTCCAACTATAAAATAGAAAATCTATACATTTATTACAAGAGAAGTCTTTATTTAAAAACAAAACAAGAACTCTAGCATTAACATCACTGAACTGTATATAAGGAGAGCATAGTATTGGTGTGATCTTTATACAGCTGAAAATAGTTTCTTAGATTCTACATACTGAAACAATTTATAAAATAATATAAAAAGTCTGTCATTACACTCAAACTCTATCAAACTCTATATAAATGTATCAGTGGCATACAGTATATTTCTAGATGATCTTTACTCAAGTTCTGAATCCTCGCCCCTTTCTTTTCTTGCACTTCCCTTTGAATCACTCCTTTTGCTTTTTTCCCTTTTCTTTTTTCTTTTTTAATCTTTCTTTTTATCTGTGAGATGTACCCAAAATACCCGCTCCTCCAATGTAGGTGTGAACTTGTCATTTCTGTGTATTCTTTGGTTATGTAAAGAGAAACTTGTTTCATTTTCTTTGTTCTCAGCTGAAAACAAAATGATACAATGTGTTTTTACTAGGAATACTTGCAAAATATAGTACATGTTAATATCCTCTGTCTCACTTTCCCTTTCATGAGGTTTCAGTAACATTTCTGAACCAGAGCAAGGACTCTAGGATGGATGGTGGAGGGATTATAGCAATGAGAAGGTCTTTTAATTTATGTTGCTTGAAAAGCCATATGATCTTCCAAATGTCTCATTGCTAATGATTAAATGGAATTTGTCTGTTCTTTATAAAGCTGAAAATAAAAGTCAAATACATGTATTTATTGATGACACTAATGTGACCCCATTGACAGCAAAGCAGAAAATTAGTTTTTTATGAGCTGTTCTAAGACCTTTTTGTAGTATCATGTTGTAACCTAGTTTTGAGATCCTTTAAACAATTTCTACATACCAGATTTTATGACTTCCTGAATGTTTGAACCCAACTTGTTCATGTTTACTGAAGTTGATTTGAACACAGTCTTTATAATGTAATTTAAATCAGGCTGAGAGAAGTCTTACATTGAAAATTGAGACCAGGAATCAAGGAGGTATAAGGAAGTTGAATAATCCAAGTGGATGCTTATTCCAGAGACTGTCAGAGTCAGTCAAAGCAACTAGTCAAGTTTGTGCATAACTATTTGGATGGCTGCTGAGTGAAAGTACATTAACGCCTGACCTCAGGCTGATCACAGTCAAGAATGTGGATTTTTTGGGAGGACACCTTTAGAAAGAGGGCTAAAAAGTAGAGATTTTACGTTTCCATGGGTTATCTAAAAATGAACATTAATGGGATAATTTTATTTGCATATAATGCCTATGATCTCAGCTTCCCCTTTTTTTTTTTTTTTTTTTTTCTAGGTATAGTCTTCTGTAAGGAAATTTACCACATGCCTTTCTGATGGTCCAAAGTAGCTAGTGGCTTGTGTTGTGGTCTTTTATAATCAAGCTGTGCCCTCTCCTCTGAGATCAGCACTATGAGGTGGCACCTTTAAGAGGTTACATTGAAACTGAATTGCAGCCATTATGATATTTTTGGCCTTTTTGAAGACATGCAACTTGGAAGCAATTTTAGGAAGTTTACTGGTGTCATTCAGTCATTTTGTTAAATAAAATTCTGAGAACTTTAGAGCTGTGTTTATATTAGTTATTGATGAATGTCATTAGTCTACTTATAATTTGCATAATATTGAAGGAATCAAAGATTTTACACTTGCTCATTCAAGAATCTCTCAAGGATTGAAACAAAAGCATCCTTTTTCTTGCTGTTGTCTTTGTAAAGAGTTACCTGCTGAAAATTTTACTTGCAAGTGATGTGAATGGAAAACAAACTAGATTTTCCCAGAAAACTTTGATGACAATGTGGTCAGGAATAGTGATTTTAAAAAGCCAGCAAAATTCCCAGGTAGCTTTTTTCCTCCTCCCTTCCTCCCTCCTTCCCTCCCTTTTTTTTCCCCCACTATTATCTCTCACACTGTCTAATGATTGAGTATGCAGCTAGCCCTGGTGATGATTTGAGGGTTTGCTTGTGTATGTATGTAGTTTGTGTCCCACAAACACCTTGACAAAGTGCTGCCTTGTTAATATGAATTACTGTTATATTTGGTCTTCCCGCAAATACATGCGAGTTTAATATTGCTAGCTCAAGTGCTTTGAGTTGAAAATAGAATATTCTTTAGACATTCAATTTCACAGAAATTTTTGCTTCTGGAAGCTGCTAAGATTTATTATTTTCTTCAGGCTGTGAAGGAAAGATATGTGTTGAATTTTTCTTTATTGTCCAAACCGAGAAAGTGGCATTCATTTCAATACTATTGGATTGCAGCAAGCATATACTTCCACTGATGACTTTGGCAAATGTTAAAATGAGGAGGGCTGGAAAGACTTGGTTCTCTTTCAAATACTTTGTCATACCATGAGGAAATGTTGGTGAGGGTAAGGTAGCACGAGCTAAACTGTGTAACACTGAATGCTGCATATTTCAGGTGTGGTTTCTGTCTGTCTTCTAAGATGATGTTTCCTTCATTGCTATAAATTAAATATCAGAAGAACATGATAGAGATGAGTCTTTCTGTGGAAGCTAATGCTCATGCTTATTTTAATTAGCAAGTGAAATGAAGTCGTGTTTCTGCTCCTTAAGGCTAAATATTTTTGCACTACGATTGTTTTCAGTTATACAAAACTCCCACAAAACATGCAAAGTCGATGGAAAACTTAGCTGGCTTTGACTAGCTTTAGATCAGAGCCCTGATATGTAAGATTGGAGTCTGACAAGTCAAGCACTTTAACGGAGTATTTGTGTTGCTGCTGGGATTTTCTGGAAGGGAGCTAGTAAAATGCATGGATCTTCAAGTATTTTTAAGTTATTTATAAAAGAAAGACATTACAATTCAAATGTTTGGGGAGAAATGCAATAATTGGATTGCAGGTGCCTCAATAAGCTTCTTTGAAGGTTTTCTATCTCAGTCTGTGATGCACAAAAATATTTTTCATTTTCTACAATTTCTGGCCAGCAGTGGTTGTGGCAGGCAGATTGTCCTGAAGATTCCTGGTGAAGCTATTGGGCAATTTGAAAGGAGCTCTTTGCAAGAGAATTTGAATTTTTTTTCAGGATGACTCTTGCTTTCTTCCCTGTATGGGGTAAGTGGTAGGATTATGTATGTGCATCCTTGTAAAAGAAGATTCTCTGAAATAAAAAGCTAGGAAGCCTTAGTTCATGTATGATGTGGTGCTCCAGAAACCAGTGTGCTGCTTTTTAGCTCTGCAGAGTGGAAAGGTAAATTGCAATATCTTTAAATTTCTCGAAAAGGATGAGCGTAGCTTGATACATTAATCTTGTATTCTTCCTTGCTTTATAGCTGGGGCAGTTTCCACGGCTGGGAATACTGAGGCTACTCAATACATTTGTCATCTTTTCCAGTGTCAGTGATGACAAATGTGAGAGGGGAAATGTCTTTTTGCTGTAGCCAGCAGGATCATAGGTGCCTGCAGCTCAGCATCTGTCTGGGTGAGAGAATCTTTGGTCCTGTCTCCTTAGATATGTGAATAGATTTACAAGCAGAGGCAAGACTTAAGTCCTTTAGCTTGTGTTTGTTGATGTGTTTCCTAGTTGAGTTGATTTTCCTTTTAAATGCTCACACCACAAGGCAAGGAGGTGGCTGGGGAATCTAGTGAGTTCTTATTGGAGAGAACATCCTTTGGGACATTTCAATGTAGTAGTAATTTGATATGAATAAGGGTTAGATGCACTTGGTTTAAACTAAAAATGTACAACCCACTCTTATTTAACTATCATTATTATCTTGTACTGACTTTCAATTTGAGGAAGTGTTTTTGACTTTTTTATGACTTTTATTTCTTTGCATCTACACTTTTAATATAGTATTATTTCTTTATGAGATGGTAAAAAGTAAATGTAAATTGGTAAAAGCAGTGGAAAGTGTAACATATGTCCTGAAGGATTTAATCATATTATTTTGTCAAAGTTTCCTTATGTGTTAAGTCTTCTTTGTAAATTGATACCTGTTCATGGGTAGGCAGATATTGAGAAAGATAGCTGAGATTACAGTGTGGCATCAAGAACATACAGTTTTATACTAGGATTATTTCTCTTTGCAACATAAGTCAAGAACTGATAAAAGAAATTGCAGGGCTGCAGATACTTTTGCTGAATAGCATGACACTAGTTTGGCTTAAGTTACTAGAGGAAATGGCTTCAAACTAAAGCATCAGAAGTTCCATAGGAGCTTAAGGAAGCATTTCCTCACTGTGAGGGTGACAGCCCTGGAACAGGCTGCCCAGAGAGGTTGTGGAGTCTCCTTTGGAGGTCTTTAAAATCCGCTTGGATGCAGCCCTGTGCATGTGCAGGGAGGTTGGACTAGGATGACCTCTGAGGTCCCTTCCAACCTTAAGCATTCTATGATTCTGTGGTTCTATGATTCCTTTCTAATCTAGTACTTTAAAGTTTATTCACTAAAGACAAAATCCCTGGCCTCTATTTTTATTTGATAACACATGAGGTATGGGTACAAAATGAAGTCAGTCATCCAGCATTCAGCTACAGCTTACATTAACATGAGTAATCCTACAGCAAACATTAATGTGGGTAAATACTATTTATTCTTACAATATATATTAATAAAAGAATAGAGAAGGTAAAGGATCTAGTGTTCAACTATTTGCTATGATTTTAGCAAATAAACATTCTTCTTAGAGTAAATTTAATTCTGCTTATGCAGCCACCTTGCTATAAGCCAGGAAGTGACCCTGTGCCATGTGCTTTAGGTGCCCCTTCTTGAGCAGGGAGGTTGGACTAGATGACCCTAGAGGGCCCTTCCAACCTCAACCATGATTCTGTGATTCTGTGAAATGGTGATGCATGGAGAGCTATCACTGATGGGCAGATCCTTCATCCATTTTCCCTGCTCTAGTTATACATCTTAATGAAATCCAGAATGCCGCAGCTCCCATTCTAACTTCCATGTTCAATCTTACCTTTGGCAAAGGTTTCTGGAATGCCTGCATCGCCAACAGAAGGGGACCAGCTGTTGTCCAGTTGTAGTATCTAGGCATGCAAGAGAGATGGTTACAGTGCTCTGTAATCCCAGGTCCTAATTCACAACCAAGTATTTATTATGTGGTAGGTTAGAGCCATGAAGTCCCTTTATGAGTCAAACTAGCCCAGACCAGACCAGGTCAGGCTCCTTTAACTTCACAGTGTCTTCACTAATATTTATGGAAAGGGCTTTTCAAGAAATGCAAGAAGAGCTAAATCCCTAAGTAAAAAAGATATTTTTTTACTCATTCTGCTTGTTCTCACTACATCTCACTATCAGAATATGAGCTGTGTTTTTCACAAGCTGTTTTTCTCTTCTCTTCCTAAACATCAGTAGGCAGGTAAATATTACCATTCCTCAGGGGCCACTGAGAGGGTCAGCTACACGCTGCTGGAGTTCTCCTTCTCTGATAAGTAAGACAAGGCTATCACACATGTGATAACTATCACATAAAGATGCATATGGCACATCAAATTTGAGTTATATGACTAAGGATAGAATAACCTCTAACTGCAGCACAGGAGTGTAATCTCTCCTATAGTCTGTAACACAATATGCCAGGTGCAACGGATGAGAAGTTAAAATACACTCTCAACAGCTGCATCTGGCACACATCACAGTGCTGCACTGCTGCCATGATCATAAGCACATGAAATAAAGTCTCAGTTTCACAGGGATGAGTGTCTCATACTCAGAGAGTGAAGCTTGACAAGTCTTGGAAAGTGATGCCTCTGTAGGGATGGGTGAGCAAGGTGCTCAGCATACACAGACATCCTGATAGGTACAGCATGTTTGCAAGCAGACTGGCATGTCCCTGCAAATATTAATTAGTGAGACTAGTCAAGGCAAACCTTAGCAAATTCATATTCCATTTAATTTTTGTTCTTCCAATTGAGTGAACACTATTAGTACTTAATACTAGCTTCCTGGAATCCAAATGAGGTTGATTAACTCTGACAACTCATCTGAAACAGCTCTTCATTTTCACTTTAGACAGGTGAATTAAGAAGCTGAATTCAGAGGAGATTTGACTCTTTCTGCATGAATCCACAGTATGAACATTCAAAATCTACTTCTCAAATATGGTGAAGTGTCAAAAGTAATATTTCTGTTACAACAACAAAGTATGCTTCTCTTAAAATATACTTACTTATTTCCAATTTTGATCACAAGGTTAGGGTCATCAATGATAGCAGGATTGTCCACAAACTGCTGATATGTTACTGCATGTTCTAAGAATTCTTCTGTTGGGAAAAAAAAAACACATCTGTAAAGCCTGCATCTGTAAATGTTTGGGATAGGTCAATCTAAACCTAAATCAATCTAATCTCTTCACACACCTCAGACACTTAGATTTCACACCCAGGGTCAGTCCTTTATTACTAAGATGATGACATTAGCAGCAATATGAAAGTAATATGTTCAGAGCTTCTCAGAAGATCCTGACTGTTTCTTTCTAAGTTGCTGGGTGTCTTCAGAAGAGAAGCTAAGAGAAAGCCTGAGGAGTCAACTCTGGGGAGCAGGGTGGAAATTAGGCTTGTAAGCAGGTTATGGAAGTGCCTTGTCATCCCTTCCAATCATCCTGTCTGAGCTAGGAGCAGGAATTGATGAGCTTAACATATATGCAAACTCACAGTAAAAAATCTAATTTCTAAGGACTTTAGCAAAACACGGATGTCTGAACAAACACCCTTTCCACTACCTGTGATTCCTTACACAAAATCCATAGTTAACAAGTGGACTGAATTTTCAGAACAAAAAACAGCTCCTATAAATCAGAATATGTGCCTCGAGTCAAAATCAAAAATCCCATATCAGCTTACTATTTTAAAAAATTCTAAGAAATTTCTTCTTTCTGAACAAGTACTATTTCCTCAGCAAGTTCTAGGGTACAGCCACAGGAGGGCACCGCTTCCTAGGCCACTGAAGCTTAGACTTGGCTGACACTATATCCCTGTAATGCAGAAGGACATTCTGTACCTCTGGTTATTTCTTTGTTTTCAGTAAGACCTCCACAAAGAGAAACAGCAATGGAAGGCAGATCTCTAATTCCATCCGAGACACTTTCCACACCACTGTCAGCACCTGAGCTCCCAAAGGATTGAGGGGATTGACTGGCTGACCGCGGCCCGTTGTCACTTGTATTCTTGCTTTGGACATTATCCCCACTGAAAAAGAAAAATCAGGCATTCAAACTTCACATTTTCATCTCCAAATATTCTCCTTTCAGCAAGCAGAATTTACATCTGAAATACATACAGGAAAATCAAATCCCACCTACAAGAAATGAAATTCCTTTTGACATAAAATTTAAACAGAGTAAAATAAGCCTTACTACACATTCAAAAACCATTTTGTTTCTGATTTTTTGCTTAAACTGGGTGGGTATGACTGTAGCTTCATTTATTTGTATAAGACAGGAAAAATAAAACAATAAACTGCACAAATTTAGTAGACAGAGTAACATCATGAGAAGCAGAGTTTATATCAAAAGAATTATTCCTACACAGGAAAAGAATAAGAATATTCTTATATAGGAAAATCCTATATAGGAAAAGAATAAAAATAATATTGTATTCTCAAACCTATATTAATTATATAAGCTGACAGCTGAATTTACAACAAAGAATTTATAAGCTTGTGTGCTTGTTTATGTTTATGTGACACTTATAAACAAACATATAAATATGTAAAGATTCTACATACAATTAGAATTAATTAATGTAGAGGCACCTCCCTAAATAATCCTACCAGTTCAAAATCCGTGTTCCTACTGATAATTACTAGAATGTAATGTAGCTCATCAAATTCTGCTTTACATTCAGGATTTACAGGAATGCATTTGAGAACTGAAATTTAACCTTTTTCAATATGTTATTACTAATCTCTTTTTTATTAAAATGCTAATATTACAACAGTTTAAGCAAGCAACAGAGATAAATACACTACGCAAGCTACTTTAGTTGCTGCTCAATGACTTTTATCAGATTACTAGAATCTTTCCATATGACATGGAAATAACACAATATGTTAAAAGAGGTTCTAACAGAGGTTAAAACCAACTGAAAAATATATATTTGGGGTGAAATATTTTCAAAAATTGCATCTCATCCAAAAATCATCTTCTAGCATTCATATTTGCAAGTGATCACCTACACTAGAACAATATCTGTGCAATAATTTCATTCTAATACTATTAACAGGCAACTATGTTATTCAAGGTAATAAGCAAGGACATGTTTGGGGGGGTGTGTGTGTATATATATATATCTCCCAAGGCCAATTGCCCTCCCAGGACATATAAGTAACACTCACAAACATCAGTGTACATTACATAACAATCCACAATCAATATATAGTATTTAATTGACCAAAATGGAAAATCAAATTGAAGCACAAATGGAAAGCTCTCCAAAAGTTCCAATTCTCCTGTCTACAGCGGTTTTATTTTTCTTTATTTTCCTTCTGTCTTTACTTCAGCTTGTAATTTGGAAAAAAAAAGCTTTTAACTTTTTATCTTGTTCTTATAAAGAGTTTGGTGTAAATATGAAAGAATAATATTGCCATTTGAACAGTAAAAATATGAGCAAAGAACTTATACTTTTTGGGGAAATAAAGTGCAGCAACTTCTGGATCCATGTCCGTGAGGTCATCTAAATAGACACCGTCAGCACCCAGATGCCGGCTTCGTTTGTCTGCAAGGGATGGCACAAGCAAGCCTATTAATTAATATTATCTGAGTAACAAGCCCAAATTATTATAATTATATAACTAGTTATTTGAAAAATAACAGTTATTTTTCAGTTAAGCAGTTAAGTTTATAACACTACATAAAGTGCAATTGCCTAAAATAGCAGGGCCAGAAGTTTAAAAACGGGCCACTAATATTTGCTGTTAATACTTTGAATGCACAAATGAGATAAAGGAGGCTTAATTTTGTAAAGTGCTGAAGCCCCACAAGAGAAAAACAGTGGGACTTAGAAGTCCGTGGCCGCCATAGAAAAAAAAAACAGCAAAATGAAAACTTTCTGGCCTACTTACATAGGTCTAAAATCATATTAAGGTCATCAAAGCATTTAATCTCAAAAAAATTATTTTCAATCCATCTTTCCATAAGGGAAATAACACACTAACACACTATAAACTACAATTAAACTACTGAAATTCAAGTATTGCATGAGCCCATGCAGCCTTGTAGGAGCCACGTAAGATAGGAGAGACTTGAAGCTAGTCCTCCTCAATGTCAGATTATTATGAACAAAGTGTCATCTCTGTCCTGTATATCCAAAAAGTAACTGCTCTAAGGCAGGATCCTCATTTGGAATACATTCAAAAATACAGCTTAGCATTGTCTGAATTCCCAACACAAAATTTCAGAAAAGCAAAAAGAAAAAGGGTAGAGTGAACAGAATAAAGATGTGGAATATAAGGGGAAATAGCTAAGAAATTTGTTCATATGTTTACTGATGAAGAACAACTACACAAATTAAATCATATAGGGCTAAAGTAATTATAGAATAATGAAGACTCAAGATGTAAAATCTGTGAGTAAATAAATTTCATATGAGGTCTCCAACACTTAGAATAAAGTAGCATGCTATAGATCCCAAATATCAGCAAGTAGAAAAGTATACTTTCATATATTGTGGTATTTCAAGATATTCGTTACAGCTCATAAATTCAAGACAATATATATACAACATAGAACTGAAAATTCTCATGTGAAACAAAACTTAATTGTAATTTTAAATATATATTTTCACTCTGTTGTTCACGCAAAAGACATAATACAATTTTGAACTGGTGTATGGAGGTTCCACAAGTAACAGCAGGACAGAGTAACTCAGAAATGAGGACAGCAGTTGACCCAGCAGATGTACACTACACTCGTACCAACAACTGAAAACTCTCAATCTGTGAAATCAAACCAAGTTGGAGCAAGTGCAGCCTTGTTCTTATGTACAAAGCTGCTTATTCTTTTTCACATCTGAAAATGTCCTAAGGCACAGATTAATTTATATGAAAGTGATTTATCACTATGAAATCCAAAGGCAAAATCATGTATATTAAAGTGCAGAATCAACAGCTTTACCTTTCCTTCTGGAAGGAGAATCTGTCTTGCCAACTGGTTGGGCTGTACAAGCAGCAGCTTGTCTTGTTTCTTCATTGGCAGGCAATGGTGCTACAGATGCTACTGGAGACTCTATCTCTGACTTATTTGTCTCAGCTGGTAAGGGCTCAGTTTCATCAGCAGTTGCTGCATCTGCTTGTTCAAGGGTAGGATGAGGAGACACAGTGCTGAACTCCTCTACAGGAGTACTCTGTATGACCCGAAAATGAGTGTTTTCAGAAGGATCTACATCTACCACGCTGGCTTCCTTTGCTTTGAGCAGGGAAGTGGCCTGTGAAGAAAAATAAATGGACAGGTATAAAGAAAAGTTCTTAGGAAAATGAAAAAGACTGAACAGCTTAACCTGTTCTATACATTCCCACTTCATTTCAAGGTCAATTGGAGTTAAAAGCATTTTCTGAGGCACTGGCTAAGGCTCTTAAGATGATTCATTTGCCCATTCAACTGAGCAGAAAGCCACAGCTAGGCGAGCTGGAGTCCATAGTGCACAGAAGACTTGTGCACCTTCTGGACTTCAGGATGCCCAGTTCTCTTACACTGCAAGCCCAGGAAAGGTTTGTTCTCAGCGTGTCCTACTGCATGCTCACACAGACACACACAGAAACACATAGACACACACACATGCATCCCACAGCTCTCTCCTCTGGCCTTCTCACCTCGATTCCTAGGTTTCCCTTGGAAGGTAACCCCTACACACATGAGAAAGGAGTGCAATCTGGTGTCCTTACACAAGCAGGATGCTCATGGAGGGTAGCACCCTGGTGGCTCATCTATACCTCAGATTAAGGTTTTAAATCACTTTGTAGGCACAATCCTAGGTGCCTAGGTAAAGCACGATCAGAGTAACTCAGAGGAGTTTGACTAGGGACATAAGAAGTGAGCATAGAAGGGAAAGATTCACGAGTAAGATTAGCAGCACACAGCAGGCTACGTGATGGGGTTAAAAATGAAACACCTACTAACTTGTGTCTAATAACACAAGGCCCTAAATTTCAGACTGGAATTGCCAATTTGAAACTCCTACCTGGTTCTCTGGACGTAAATCAGTTCTGTGTGTATAGAAAATGACTCTCCATTTACTTGTAAAACATGTGAGGAGAATAATGTGGGAGTAAAAGACATTAAGTGACATAACGTGACAGTTCATCCTCTGTCTACTAAAAAAGAGGTCAGAGTTCTCCTGAAGCAAACAAGAAACCTGTATTCCCAACTACTGGCTCCTGATAGTGCACTATTATATAAACAGCACTCAGAGCTAGTAACAGGAGAACATGAGTTTTCTTTCCAAGGAGGATATCCGTATCCTGGAGCTGCAAAGTGGCCTCTGTTTTTTCAGCCTGTTCCTGTCCCTATTACCTCTGCAGGCCTTCCTGCAGGGAAGCCAAGCTTCCACAGAAGGTGTCCAAAGCAGCACCATCCCCACACTGACAGTTAAAGTATGTCTTTGGAACTTCATTTCTCTCCTCCTGAGGCAGGTGGATGCCTTAAGCCCCATTCTGCCTGAATGGAAAGGCTATCCAAAGGAGCCCACGTGACCCATGGTGTACCCAGCAGCACAGGGCTCAGTGCTGCACACAAGGCGAGCTTGCTGCTGCCAAACCACAGATCCTGCCATCGAACTGCGGCCCCGAAAGCCAAATAGCTTCAGGCAGGAGATGGCACCGAGCCAGTCAGCTCGGCCAAAGGAGAGCAGGTCCAGAACTGCAGGTGCTCCTGGGTGCTCACCAACCCAAGCGGCCAGTTCTCATCTTTGTGAATCACATTGCTAACACCAAGAACTGATTTCCACCTACGGTCCTCTACATATTTCAGTGACCCAGATGATTATTTTGGGTTTTTTTTCCTAGGTCACTTACATCTGTAACTTTTACAGACTTGGGTATTTCTGAGTTTTCTACCATATATCACCTGTCCTAAGAGAAACTGTGGGACATCAGACTTTCCTGCACCTCTAAAAGGCATGGTTAGTGATCAAGCTATCTACAGTGCAGAATGGTAAAATTAATGTTACAGAAACATGTTTAAGATTCAACCTGCAAATGTATGGGTTTAAATAATTTAAATTAACAAATAAAGCTACTGCCCTCTCACCTCCTGTTAGTATAAGTGTTTCCTCTTTGAGCTTCATCTCAAGCAACCTTCTCCAGAACTATCTAAATCATCCTGGAATCATTCTGTTTGGCCTCACAAATTGATTCATTTTGTCTTATTTCTTCATTGTAATACATAATTAGTTTCTCCCGATCTTTTTAAGTCTATCCAGTGCTCAGATCCTAATTTGGATGTAATTTTCTTACACAACATTTTAGGCTTCTATGTAAAAACAAAACTGAACTCCTTTTTCAGCAGTCTACAATAAAATAAGCACATTGGCCAGAGTAAAGAACACTCAATGTTGGTAAGAATTAAACAAAGTACATTGGATACCTTTGCTGCCTGGGGAAGCTCTCCCCAAGCCCAGTGCATCTGTGGATTATTCTTCAGTCCTCTGTCCGTAGGTTTACTGACTAATTCTGAATCACTTTTAGGAGTAGGAGGGCGCGAACCTGATGGGCTGGAGAAAAACAAACAAACAAAAGAAAAGAGAACTTTTATAAAAATATTACAAAAACAGAAGCCCAGAATATGACATACAGCATCTGTATTTCAAAAGTAACTGTAATGCACTAAAGACTTCAATTCAAATCACTGAAAATCTACCTAATACTCAACCAATTGGGACTATGAAAGTGTGATACACCTGTTCAAGCAGTTTAGGATCCTCTTAAACTGACACTCAGAGGTCTTACCAGTCACAATTTTTTAATCAGTGCTATAATACAGACAGGATTTGAAAAGCTGAAAGAGAGAGGACAAGAAAACTATTGACCTAGGAATATTTTCCATTTGAGGAATATTTTTGTTTTTCTGCAGGTGAAAAAGCAATGGAGAGGGCACTAGCAGTAGTAGATGAACGGATGTCAGTACTGCCATAATGGACGCGAAGTACAGTAATGATTCACGGACATCAATAAGCCATTTGGTCCTGATTAGGTAGTAAGATAGTCCAAGGAATCCAGTTGACAACTTCCTCCTCCTGACTTGTCTAGTTCTACCCTTGGAGAGATGTTTATATGTTCATCAGCAGCTGTATGCAGAATTTGACTCTTCCCAGCGGAAAACAAACTGTCTCACTGACTACAGGAAAACAACATACTTAATTATTAAATTAGTAAATTATCATTCTGCAGCATTCTTAAGTGATGAACTCAGGAACAGAACATATCAAGTCAGCTGCTAAGAAGTGACTCACTGGTTTCAAGGTCAAAAGGAACAACTCTGATTATTTATCCTGCCTTTCTGCATAATGAGAACCATATAATTTCACTCAGAAACCACTGAACAACCTTTTTCTTTTTTTTTCAGCTATAGCATGTATTTGGCAGGCACATGAAAACTGCATTTAAAATTACAAGCAACAAATGAATACACAACATTTCTAGATCAAAAGACCAGAGCTGATTGACCTTAACTGGCATAAAATAAAAAAGCTTCTAAACTGAAAGTGTCTAGTCCTATTTGACTTACTCTTTACCTTCTGGATAAACTGAATAGGCAGACCTACTTCTCTCTTTTAATATTAAGTAGTACTGCAGGCCTCATTAGTAAGAAATTCACTGCACATAAGCAAATAATTACTCTCATACAAGAAGCTTTTAAAAATCTGTGGATTTCACATCTGAAAACTAGCTGGTGAATCTAAGCTATTAGGTTTGTAAAGGACATCAATGTAGAAGATCTATTTTTAACTCAAAGATTTCGAATATTTATGTGTCTTTAGGGCATAACTTACCATTTCATTTATATGAATGAATCAATATCTAAAGATTCAAGAAATGCCTAGTGGGATTTTCGATCTTTTCTACATTTCCCACTGACAAGTTTGTAAAATTTACAGTATTTTTCTGAAATCTAAAACCCATTGGTATCTTGGCAATTATGAGCTGAAGCACTGAGGAAACCTTAGCAGGCAGTAATAATGATAACAGTAATTCTAACACAACTTTAAGTCCACTCCCTCAGGCCCAAAACCTGCCGTTGCAATGATTTTTTCTGAGAGTTGTATTTTATTATACACACAACAGAGCAGGGAATAAATCCACATTGCTCAAACATGCTCATATAAGTGGGGGAAAAGGAGAGTACATCAGCGCAGGCAGAGTTCTGTTCTGGGATGCTCTCACTGTGAAAGCAAAATGCTCCATTATTCATATGTGAGCCTAGGCTTGCTGTTCAAAGAGGATATAGCTCAGGTAGAACCATGAGACAGAAGGAGCAAGATGAGAAACACTCTCTCTTCCAAAATAGAGAGTATGTATTATCGCCTAAACTTTTAACACAAATACCAGGGAGATGTGGGTAGTCTGTTTCTTTAAATGTCCTTTTCATATACAATGAGGTATAAGGTTTTACAAGGAGCAGTATATTCTATCTTCAAAGTCCTTTTCAGTTGATTTCTTCTTGGACCATTGGACCATACCTATCATCTTTACCTTATTTTACAGATGCAAACACTCAATCACAGGACTATATTTTTCTGTTTATATAAAAGAATACTAAAGCATTCTCATTCTATATAGCAAGTAGAACATAAGCTGGAATTTTCCATGCCAGCCACAAACATCAATACTGGGTGAGCAGTGTGCTGAGAAGACTCATCTTTCACTTGTAAGAACAATATTTTTTAAAAAAATCTTTTTTATTCATATTCCATATTTTTTAAACACTCAGTAGCTACACTCTCCAAATAATATTCTCCTGGAGCAGCAAAAATAATCTCTCTAGTCTATAGATGCAAATGGAAATGATACTTACTATGGTCCTGTTTGGATACTTCATGTTTTGATATTTCTGCCCCTGTACATAATGCCAGATAGTATCTCCATTTTCTATAGCGGGACTATTTTAACCACCTTATATTATTGCCACCAGAATGAAATGAAATGAAATCAGGGACTAATAAAGCTAACATTGACCCTATGTATTTTTTTTTAGCTCAATAAAGTTAAAATATATCATGGATTAACATTATGCTTGCACAGATCAACAGGGTTGAATACCTAGACCATGTAGGATTTGGAGCATAGCAATAGTCTTGGATCAGAGATTCTTACCAAGTTCTTTATTTCTTACACAATCAATATGTTTGTGCCCCGGGCTGAACTAGGCTTTCACTTTTGTGCAATTCCTTTATTAAGTCAGACAGTGACTGAGCCGAGGTGAAGTTATCCCAGCTTCCATGGATTGCTACAGCTCCTGCAGATCCAACTAGAGCACAAGACTACATGAGAGACAACACTGCATTTGAAGGAAGGGGAAGTTCACCTCATCTATGAGTTGAACTCTCAGAGCTCATCTCATCTGGTCAGATTAGAAAATCTGATGCATATCCCATAAACTGTGAATATTTGTGTCAAGGCCCTAGGTATTCCTTAACTTTAGCAGCTGTAACCTCATGGAATGCAATCTGGTATTACAGAGTAAGGAACCTGACCTGTGTTTGGCAGTTCTGCAACAGCAAACCACACTATCTTGGCAGCGCTTCCTACTAAATTCTCAGCGAGCAGCAGCATGTCCTCCGAAAAAAAAGTCCTATTCAAGCACCCCGTGGCCAAATAAATGGGGGAAGGGTATCAGAAAAAAAAAATCACGTATGTGCCACAACAGGAGCTGAGAGCCTCTGAGCCATTGCTGAGTGACCATAATAGGGTTTTGTAATTCACACTCAAGAAAACAATTGCAGAGACACAGAGGACCCTATTTAGGCAAGAATTAAGAGTGTTTTAGCTAGACATTTAGATTGCAGGGCAGGTGCAGTTTTAAGCCATTCAGATCACAGGCACTTTCCATAAAAAACACAGGAACACGTGACTGCCCCAGGGCCTCGCCCTGACTTGGTGCTGTAACAAGGCCAAGTTTCAGCAGCAGAAACCAGGAAGCCCCAAAGATTTTCCGTTTTGGGCTCTGGGAAGCCCCAGAGATTTTCAGTTTAGATACAGCCTTAGGTATCTAACATGGCATCTGCACCGAGATAAGCAACAAGCAATTTAAACTATACTGAAGCATTAATGCAGAACTGTAGAGCTTCTGCATATTCAGTCACCTACATTACATGATTTAACTTGCTGCTGCAACTTCTCTCCACTGACTGCAGAGAAAGGGTCTGGCTGTAGCATATCTGCCTGTCAAGAGTCTTGAAACATCTTGAATTTAAGACATCATAAAGAACATGTACTCACTTTCAGCTCTGTAGAAGAGAGGCTACACCCAGAGGAAGCCTCGTTGTTGGCACTGGACCTCTCCCATTATAAGTTTCACTCTCCTTATTCCTCACCCAATCCTCACTGTATACAAAAGCAAATACCTCAGGAAAATCACGGGATAGGCATGTCACTGAAATAGGTATTAGCTCTGAAAAGATGCATGGAAATTTCCATCTGCAGAGAAGTGTAAGTTTTCACTAGCTAAGTTTTGAATGGAGTATTTTCATATCATCTCAATCAACTCTTTTTTTAACTGTGGTTTTCATTGCTCTGATGTTACTTTAGATATGGCCATTCAATGCATAATTCCTTGGGGCAACTTACCTGCAGGCAATGCCCACAAAAGAAACAAGCAGAGGAAGTGGTTTTAAATGTCGCTTTCTTCTTATGTGTTTAGATTAGAGGTAAGTGCAGTTTTAAGTACAATAAAGATCCCATACTGTTAATGTGTTAAAGGATTAACAAGCAGCCCAGAAAAGAGGGAGAACAACTGTTCTACCTGTCTGGAGGAGAAAAGTGAGAAGATTGATGAGGGCAAGAGTTAGATAGGCCTCCGTCTGCTGGAACAGTGAGAAGAGAGGAGTGCCCTGTGCAAACTATAGGCTTACTGCACAGCACATTAGGAAAAAGGGAGAAAAAAAAAAGTGTCATTATACACTAATATTTATTAATGTAAGCTCTGTGCATTTACCACATGAATTCTGGAATTTGCAACTTCCTAAACATTCATACCCAAAGTAGTAAAGATATGTCTGAATTAATAGAATCCTTACACAGTGTGTACTTTTAGGGATACATCTACTATATAATGTTTATGTTCTCTACGGTATTTATTTGCATGCACTGATATTAGCAGATCTAAATATTCCTCAGAGTTTGGGTACCTGCATTTGTACGCTTGCATTCTCTGAATCATGGGGCAGAGCTAATCTCAAATTGTTGTGCATTATCCAATTTCAAATATAAAAAGAATTCATCCAGCAGCTGCTAGTGACTATGCCTGATACCAGGGCTTTTACTAAGACTTCATGTAGCACTGTATATAAGAAATTAATGCAAAGAGAATTTAGAAATTTATTATCTCAAATAGTACCTTTGAAGAGGTGACCATTCTCCATCTGAATGAGGGTATGATGCAGACTGAGGAAATGTAGCAATTGCAGGAGTCTTTACCTCAGCTACTTCATCGATACACACTTCTGGAACAGGGATCCTAAATATAAGGAAAAATGTGAGAGTTAAACTGTACTTCATTAGCCAAATGTCACATATTCCAGTTAATTAGAGAAACTAATGGAGGTAAGAATTACTTTAAGCTGAACTAAACAGAGAGAGAGATGTGTCATTTGATCCCCATCTTCTAGTTCACAGCAGTGATTGAAGATTGTTGCTATGCTTCAATGTCATTTTCATTATTTCTGACACGTACATTCCTGCCAGCCTAAAGCTTTTGCTTAATGAAACATGTTTCTCAATAATGATACTGACATGACAGAATTCACTCTCAGAGGATGTGGAATGGAACATGAACCCAGTATTAGGTCTCCACTAGACATCTCAATGCCACTGCAATACCTTGAATTGTCCAAAGGTTCTTTTTCTTCTTCTGAACTAATCTCTATAGGAAACATATCCTCATCTTCTGATGTATCTCCATTGTCTTCCCGTTTTAAATTGTCCATTTTATGAGCAGACTTCCTCCTCTTTTTCCTCCTTTTTTTCACAGAGGTACAGGCCACAGAGCTTTCAATAGTGGGTTGGGATCCATGGGTTTGGGGTGGTACTTGTGAGGATACAGTGGAGTCCAGGTTTCTTATCCTGTCTACAGAATTCCTCTTCAGCTGAGTTTCCATTAGAGCGGTTCCCTCAGAAAGAATGGGGGAGGTAGACAGATGATAAGGAATTACCTCCTGAAAAAGAAATGCAAACCACATGACATTATTAGTTCCTCAGGAAGTCAAAAATATGGTTCTGAATTTAGTCACAAATAAGTAATATAGTCTAGAGAACTTCAATATGATCCTACAGGACAGGTAAATTCATCTGCTGCACAATGTCCTTACACAATTAGGTCATGTCAACATCTTCTTAAGCAGTAATATAAGCACATCTCTAGATAAACACAAGGAAGCTACTTCTAGCATTTTTTCAGTCATCAAATAACTGCTACTTTACAAAGGTGTTAAATACAAAGACATGGAGATGAAAAA
Source organism: Nothura maculosa (assembly GCA_032353885.1). Lineage (NCBI taxonomy): Eukaryota > Metazoa > Chordata > Aves > Tinamiformes > Tinamidae > Nothura > Nothura maculosa. Next base: position 193,392 of record JAUBOD010000076.1, read on the forward strand.
CCCACACAAACACAATTATCACCTAAAATAAATATTACGATACTCAATTACTATTTTTAAAGTCCAATAAATCCTGGACAGGAACAAAAATTATTGGGGATATCTAAAGAGAAATGCCTGTAAAAATCCTTTTTTAATGTTGGTATAATATGATAATGGTGGACTATTCAAATCTAGTGCGATCACAGCTTATACTAACTAGTATTTAAGCACAGAGCTGAACTGCAAGGCATTCTCATTTCATTACAATGCCACATGAAGAGCAGTTGCAAAATCATGTCTTTAACAAGTGCTATCATTACTATATGCACAGACATGTAGAGGACATTTGCACTTCTATACTCACAATCTGCTTGCTGCACATATTCAACTAAATATTTCTGCAAAGAGTAAGTCCAGGGACATATCAACCTCCTTTGTATACATCTCTGGAGCATGCATTGAATATTGTTGTGCACATATATGCATTCAAAAGAACTCAAAATTAAACTTGAGTTTATGATGACTACCTTTAGATTTTTTTCAAATCATATTGACTAAAAAGATGAAATAACTGCTTATTAACAAACATATAAAAACTTTTGAAAATATAAATTGGGCATGTGTTTTTCTACAAAACCTCTAAATTGAAAATTAAATTGAAGAAATAGGCATCAAATATTTAATAAACTAGTAGTAGTTTTGACTCTTACCTGGTCATTATCCATCTCCTGTACAAAAAAGGCCTCTCCATTGTCTCCTAGCTTCATGTGCAAATCTACAGCTTCTCCATTAATTTCTATGTCAACCTTGAAAAAAAGATATATATTCTTAAATGAGAACAAAGTTATTTAGTTAGTTCCTGTTCAGCTCTCCTGTATCTGTCACTAACCAAACAAACACTAAATATGGACCTCACTTCTTTATTTTTCCATGCTTCCCTGCAAAGCTGTGCCTTGTCACATGTTTTCTAAATGGTTCAGCTCATTCCTAGCTTGCTCCTTCAGTCAGCAGCATACAGTCATTACATAAAGTTCAGTATCTTTTTAAATGTAATTCTAGATGCTTCATTAACCTCATATATATTTGCTATCTTTTAATTCATAATCTAATTGTGCACTGTATGAGAAGTAATTCTTCATGCAAATTCTTAATATGTTGCCTTTCAAAATCATTAAACACATTCACACAATGGTTGAGGTTGGAAGGCACCTCTGGAGCTCACGTAGTCCAACCCCCCTGCTCCAGCAGGGACACCTAGAACATGAGGCACAGGGTGGCATCCACACAGGTTTGGAAAATGTCCAGGGAAGGAGACTCCACAACCTCTCTGTTCCAGGGCTCTGTCACCCTCATAGGGCAGAAATTCTTCCTCACATGGAGATGGAACTGCCTCTGTAATAATTTTTTACCCATTACCCCTTGCTGTGTCACTTAACAGATTAAAATCTCTACACAGTTGCTATCTCTTTTTAATGTTTACCTGAACTCTATACAGTCTCAACTACTTCCATTTCTTCTCAAAAAGAGCTCCCTCTTTGTCTCTGACCATTTTTCTCACCATTTTCATTTTTCATTGTCATTTTCTGAGACTAGGGTAACAGTGTGATATGATAAATTGCCAATGACTAATACAGGATGTATTATTTTAGGACCTAACTGCATATAGTCTACATGCTCATGTAGCTGTAACTGTTCAGCTGAAGCACCTGGACGCCATATACCCTGTTGTTTTTATATATACACGCACACACACATATACATATATATACACATCCACCCACTCCTATATACCTTGTTCCATTCTTATCTGAATCATAAAGGAATACCAGCGTTTAGGAAGAGTTAAAGTGGAAAAGCTTACTATAGCTACAATATTCCTTATTGATATATATATATATATACCCTATAATATACATATAGAAATACTGCATGTATGTAGACCATGGCAATTTTTGTATCACACTGTCAGGTCATTAAATTTGGTCATGTTTCCCTGAAGTTCCTGCCTGCTTTTTCTCACTTCAGTTATATTCTGTAACTGAAAATATTCCTTCATAATTAATTCTCTTTTATAACCATCAATAAACATGCTAAATAGAGGGATCTTAGTACCTAGTCATTAACAAAATCTAGTAGAAGACCAAATTAGCTCATTCAAAATTTTACTTTACTGAAAATAAATGTTACAAAATTAATGGCTTATTCTGTTGCTATTACAGTGTTTTCCAAATCATGCTTTTAAATGCAATTATCAGTAATAACAAATTTAACTGAACCTTGACTCTCTTCAGGCATTTTGCAAAGAGCATCTAAAGAAAATCTTGGCTAACATGCTGTAAAATATGCAGTAATTTTCATGTTATGAAATGTTGACCCACAGAGTAAACACTAATAAAGTTCAATTTTCTTACCACTTTCTCCCTGGAACGCAGAACTCCCATTTTCCCAAAACGTACATGGAAAGGAGAACACTGAAGATTTCCATCTGGCTGACGTACAACGATGATGTCTATACAACCGGACAATGTGGCAGGGTTTAGTCCCTTATAGAGTTCCTTCACTGTTACAAATACTTGCCCTGCTAACTGTCCAACGTAATTCATGGTTTGAACCTAAAAAGAAACAGAAAACAAATTTTTGATCACTATTTAATATTGTGGAGACATCTGAGTGACCAAGACATTTTAGATTTGAGGAGTCAGTTATTCTCTTATTTCACAAACTAGCAATAAAAGTTAGCATTGGTATATCCCATCTAATGTATTTACAGCTGACATGGTAGAACGGCACTATTATAAGACAGTAACAAGAGACCTTATTATTTGGAGAATTATGATACAATTCAAAAAGTCATAAAATTAGCTGCATTCAAAACCACTCTCAGACTTTCAGGCTCTGCAGTTCATAAACATGCATCCAATTATCTGCAAAAAGCATTACTTCCAATATAACATCTTCCCATCTATCATGTATTTGTTCTCAACACTGAAAATGCTTCTCTCACAAATTCCTCAGGGCTTTTTAGGGCAAGGCAAGATGGCAGATCTAAATTTTCACTACATTAAAATAAAAAAATATTCTCCCACTTCACAGAGATTTTTGGCGTTAAAAGGTTGTCCTAACACATTTTTGTGCAATGCATATGCATTAATTTTTGCCAGGAAACCTTCCCTCCACAGCTTCCTAACTTGGCAGTGCTTCCTACTGCAACTCTACTATTCTTTTAAAACAGATTTTCAAAGTCAGAAGGTTTATTTAAAATTAGGCAGGGGTTGATGGTTGAAGTGATTGGCTGTTTAGCTTGATTTCTCCTGGTCCTGGATTTACCTGGCACAGTTTCTGTTAATATGCTTAGTTTCCTACATAGGACTTCAGCGCTCTCAAAGTATAAATGTATTTAAGAGGGTACTTCACTGAACACTAGAGATTCGGAGGCCTTTCAATGTCTGTTTTTTTAATTACTGTTCTACATCTCTTGCAGATGCTCATTTCAGACAAATTGCGTTCACTCAGTATAAAGTAAATACACAGAGCTCTCTGTTAAGCTGTACTGCACACCTGGGCAATGGGATAGCAGCAGGAAAAGGGCTACTTACAGGCTGGTCAATGGTAAAACTCCTATGGCTGCTGAGGAGAAGGGGATTGAGATCAGACACTGTGAGCCAGTCACACGACCTACGCTGCACAGCCTGTACTAACCAGCATCGTCTGCTACAACAGAGACTCTCTTTCAGAACATTCTTCCATAAACAACAAAAGCCCACAAGTGTGAAGTGCTATAAAAATAACTCAAATTTTTAACTGCAACTTATATTTACAAACAAATAACTATTAACAGACTATAGTGAAAGCACTGCAGCCAAATACTGGAAAGTAGGAAATGCTACAATTAGGATTTCACAGAATTTGTTTTTTCATGTGTAATTTTTCTGATTAATCATCACCTCCTGACGTTAACCAGCGCATTGTTTCCTTCTCTGTTTCTATTGTGGTACACAAGCATAATGTTCAAAACATTTAACATTATCCAAGGAGTTAGCTGTTAGAGCAATAATAAATTACTCTCAGGAGACACACTGCAGTGGAGGCAACAATCAGTTCTCCAGCATTCACCCCAAAACAGCACTTTGGGGCTCCAATTACAAATATGTTAGACGTAACTTCCTTAATATATATCTAAACATAAGCAATTTCAGCGAAAACTGCACTTCAAATCTATGACACACCCTAAACTGTGTCATATGTCTAAAAGGAACTTGGGTTGGGACAAACCTGTAGATGTCACTTGGCCCAGAAGTCCACTGAATGTAAGGCCTACTTAGAGCAGGCTGCCACAGACCTTTTGGGCTGAGTTCTGAGTGTGTTCAAGGATGGAGATTTCTTAGACTTCCTGGGCATCTGTTTTAATGTTTGGCCATCCTTACAGTGATTCTTTCTTTTCCTTATATCTAATCAAAATGTCCCCTCTTGCAACCTGTGCCTGTTGCCTCTTGTCCTACTGCTGCACCTCTAAAGAAGAAACAGTCTGACTCCATTTCCCTGACACTCCTCTCAAGTCAGTAGCTGAAGCCTCCTAAGACTGAATAGAACCAGTTTTCCTTCCAATTTCTCCTTGTAAGTCATAAATTCTAAGCCTCTAATTATCCTGGTGGCCCTAATTTGAGCTCCTTAAAAAGCAGGGAGTATAATAAATGGAGTAACGTGCAGAGGTATGCCTCCAAGTTGACAGGAAGTTTTTTGGGTTTTGCTGGGTTTTTTTGCCTTGGAAAAATAGTTCTATTTTGTGCTTTTTCTAATTTAAAGTACAATAAAATATATTTCTTACTGAGTTATGATTAAATTTAAAAATGGCTATACTCAGTCTCAAAAATACATACTGTAGCTCATGCCAGTTCATGCTCGGTTGACGCTTTGTAGGTGCGACAGAGCCACATCCTGCTTTTTCCTGTATGGGAAGGACTTGCTGGGACGTTACACTTGCCCCACAGTTTATGGTGGTTAAGAATAAGTGATCAGGCATATGAAGACTCATGCATCCTCTCAACAAGTACACTGAGGAAGGCCCCTAAATCCCTAAACAGAGGATTTCACAGCTATTCCTGCTCACAAGTGTTAGCCATACTGTCTGCCTTCTCATAGGACTTTATGATTACTTTTCCACTAGTAAATTAAGAGGTCTAGACATCATCCTCAAGCTCTAAGGCCAACTGGCACAACACAGCTGGCAACTATACAGTGAAAACCCCTTATGCTCTAAAAGAAAGGATCATTTTCAAACTGCCAATTGGTAATGGGCACTTCTTTCAAGCTGGGCTGAATCTGGTCTGTGGAATAAAGTCACTAGTGAATTAAAAAGCATATTGACAGACTGATCACATAAATCACATTTTCCCAGGAAATGAGACTTTTATTTAAAAAAAAAAATTTAAACCAATCTTTTAAAAGTGTAAGGAATAATCTCGCTGTAAGTCACAATGCGAGATTATTCAGAAATTGAACTGTGTGTGATGCATTTCTCCTAGCTTTGAGGGCATCCACCCAAAGCTGAGCTTGTTTGGAGTCTGAGGTTTGCCAGTTTACACTCTGGCCTAGCAGTCAGTTACACACCAGGCCAGTACTCCAGGAAACCAACATTCCTTAAACCCAAGGGAGGCTGCATGTGGGTTTGGAAAAACATTTTGGTTGCTCCAAGAAGTCTTTCACTTACTGACCACGTGGCAGTCACCTCAGCAGTAAACATGAGTTTACATCATGAGTTAAACTCCTAATGTCTGTCTGTTATTTAGTAAATTTAGCAAAAGTTGTTGTCTCATACCATGCAGGCATGCTTCCCTGTCAGACATAAGATGTAGTATTTTTTGCTGCTGAGAGAATACAGACTCCTTTTGATCTAAGCTTGCAGCAAGAACAATCTGCCTGCAGTCTGCAGTTAGAATTTTCAATCAAGACATGTGACACAGAGTATATCAGCCTCTGCAGTCACAGCAGACACAGAGTATATCAGCCTCTAACTGCAGTCTGCAGTTAGAATTTTAAGATTTGTTCTTTTGCCACAGCAAAACTCTGCATTATGTATCTACTAAGAAATTACTGGTGTTTTCTGGCATCATTTTTATGTCAGATTAACCAGTATCCCATGCCAGAAGGCTCTGAAAATTTGCAACTCCTATGACTGTTAAAGAGAGATATCATCTTTCAGAAATTCACCTGTTTGAAAAATAAGTAAAACATAAATAAATATTTTGTACTCAAGCTCTGCACTTTTTCATCCTTATTTACAGTTTTTGGTGTGATAAAAAATGCTCTAAGTTTTTAGAACTGAAGATCTCTCTTGCTTCAGCAAGACCCAGTGTCTCTTAGGGTTCTATAACACAGTGAATAATGGGTTAGACACCCCAAAACATCTGAATTAATTAGGGATAAAAGTCCCATCCAACACACTCCGAAGACAGTTTTTGAAAAGTCAGGACTTGCATTCCATGTTGAGATTTTGGGATGTAGGTTTGGTTAGGGGTAACTATAAACTGGCAAAGACTTCCTACCTCTGGAAGGTATAAAATCTCACATGCAGGAAGACATGAGTTGGGAACGGTTTAAGAATGGTTGATCCTATATACAAAGTCCTAAATCCATATCACCTCAAAGATACAGCTGTTAAAATCCAATCATCTTTATTGAATTTATGTAAACTGACAATTCTGTTTCTGGTACATTTCTGGTACATTTCTGGCTCAGGCCAACCAGCACTCTTGCATGCAATTCCCAGGAAAAGCTCCTAAGTGAAGATCACATATGGATAATTCCCATGGCCACTTTGGATGTTGTCACCTTCTTCAAAGCTTTACAGAACAGATGTGAACAGATTGTGCTCACTGGGCTCAGCATCAAAGAATGTATTTGGACACTGTTTAACATGGATGTGATGTTTTTGTCCCTTCCATCTCTTTTTCTAGGGCTCCATAGATATAACTGTTTTGCAAGACAATAAGGGGATGACTTGCAGCAACATTAAGCATGACACAACCCAAATATGCTTAGTACAATGAAAAACTATACATACAGATATGTATTTTGATTATGTCTTTAACACCTGATATCATGATAAGACCCTGGTCTATGACTGAAGTGATGGGCATAAATAAAACCAATAGGCTTGCATAAGAATTTCCACATGCAACTTGTGAAATTGTGGTACAGAGCCAAAATCTGACAAGCTGGTATTCAGTTAAAATAAATCACTGCAGTGCTGCTGCTGACATTGGAACTGCAACAACTTTTAAAACCTGATCCATCTCGTATCCAGACCTGCCCTCCCCTTCTGTTTTGGAGATGCAAAAGCGAGCCCATACTATACCTGGAGATCAGATTTTGGCCTTCACGTGAATTATTCCTAATTCACAATAAAGTAATAGATGATAATTCAAAAACTCTTACTCATCACTACAGTTTTGTTATGCATCGAACATTTATCTTCTTGACTGTATGGTAATTCAATATTGTTTGCATTATTAAACACCAACTCCTTCTACAGTAATTAATGGCATTTTTCCATTGACTCGTTCTTGGCCTTGAAAAACAGTATCAGAGCTTGCTTTCCAGAAAGATTTATGACAAAAACATAGGGAAGGGAAGGAAGTATTTTCGTTTAGGATTCCCTAGATGGATATTTTCAAATTAAAATTAATGTTACATGTCTGTACACCAACTACAGTAATGATTAACTACAAAAGCTCATAAAAAATGTTCTATATTTTTGAGGTACTTACTATAAAATGTTTAACATTTTATGTAGTCACATAAAGCTAGGTGAACAGCACATTCAAATCTCTTAGCTTTTTAACTCATCTCAAGCTGAACAATGAAAATCATTACTAAGTTCTGAAGTCCTTCTCTTTACCTGCTTGTTATTTCCTAGATCAGTCCATCCCAAGGCCACTGCCTTGAATCGTCATCACAGTTTTCCAAGAAAGCTCCCAATCAGAACCCCCCCCCCCAAAGTCACTGCTTGTGCATCTCAGAGCAAAATTAAACACTCAATCTTTGTCCCGAGGAGCAATGAAGGCAGTATGTTAGGACTGCAGAACACCTTGGTTTCTGCTCCTATTTTGCTATAAGGTTCCCACAAGATCTTGGGTAAGTTACTGACACTTAAACATAAAGCATGGTTAACTGCCCAAATCCCGCTGGTTTCAAGAGGGCTCTGTCAATCTGGCTCTATCTGAACCTCAACATGCCAAGCACATCAGACTGACAGGTGGACAAGCATCCTGCCTGCACATTATTTTCCTGGGAAAGGAAATCTGGACACACAAGCAGACATGTCCCTGATTTTGATCAGTTGTGAGTGGAGAACTCCAGAGCACTGAGTTGAGCTGTGTGACTCTGGCACTCCTGTAAATAGGACTCTAGTCCAAATCTCGTTACAAGTATAATTTTTCTGCACCTTCCCATCATTGCAGCAGTATGAGATCACGTTCCTGCAGGTAATTTGACAAATACTCCTGGGAAACAGGTACAACCCTCTCGTGCATCCCAAATCAGAAAGCAACAAGTAGCATGGGGCTGGCTTGACACAGAGAAAAAGCATTTTGCTTCCTGCCAGTCATATCTCCATAAATATTTTAGGGTTGGGGACTACTTAATCATATTAGGAGTCAAATAACTCCTAACAGGATTTAGAAGTTCCTAATAGGAGTTATTACTGAAAGCCAGTGGAAAACAATGGAGCTTCTGCAGAGAGTCAAATAGATCAAATGTCCAACCTGATTTCTTCCTAGTTGCCAGTACCTCCAATACCTGTAAAGACCACCCATCCACTCACAGATGCACTTACTAACTGCAAACTATGACTAATAGGTAACTATTCACCTAAGCAATGGTAAAACAGGCACTCTCATCACTGCCTTCTAAATATGCAAAACACTATTTGGTCCTACTCCCCACAAAGTTTCCATTAATATTTTCTTGAGAGTAGCTGAAATCGCAGATTCAAAACTTGCTGGAAATGAATTCTCAGATTCAGAAGAGTCAGACATACTCCTTCATGGTTAGTTTAAGCCTATCTAAGCTCTCAGTCTCCCAACAACCTCTCAATCATTCACAGTATGCAACTGCACAACACGTCCCTTCTCACAGAGGTACTTTTAAAGAAACCAAACAAGGGCACACATCCATGTGGACTCATAGCACACAAACAGCATCAAACGTTACAATGAGTCAGGAAGTACAAACTGATGCTTGAAATCTGGGAGCTTCTGAAAGAACAGAATATATTGCAGCTGATGTACTGTGCTGCCCTGCACTATTGTCCCAATGTCAGCGAGGGAACATAAATCAGAGTGGAAGCACAGTCCTAGTCCAGCTCTCTGCTGGCATTTCTGTGTGACTTGGCATGCTTTCTTTCAGTGGGCTAGAAAATAAATTTCATCTTTAGATTTTAACTCTATGTTTTCTGAATTTTCAGAATTTAAAGTAAGGTTTTATTGTATTAGGAGTAGTTTTCATCATTGCTGAGCGTACGTGGAAATATATTAGATACACTACATATACCCGCTTCCCCATAGTTATGGAAAAAGACCAAAGACCAGCTCTTGCTCAACTCCCTTACCTGAGTCAGAAAGCAGATGTTATCAGGTAATCTTTACTCTGCCTTAGTGAAGCACAGCTACTGGAGAAGCAGAAAGTATCTAAAAATCTCGATTTTCAGAGCTTTATACCTAAAATCATAACATAATTGCACTGAATCTTTTCCATTTTACCTTCTTCACCTTCTCTCCACTTTTTCTTAGGTTGATTTCCAGGCAGCAGGCGCATTTCACTGTAATAGGTGCATATCCATCTGACTTCTGACCCAGTACACAAGCAACAACAAACCTTTAACTTCACATATGAAGCATTTGCCAATTTTAGCTTCCCGAGCCAGCTGTGACACAGATAAAACCACACAGAACAACAGACAAACCAGCCACTCCAAAAATCCTTGCAGACCGTGAACCACAGCAGAGGTTAATGGGTCTACTGAGGTCATGGCGATACAGGGGAAAGGAAGGGCGATTTGCTGGTTAGTCGGGAACATCAACACTGAGATCCTGCTATTCACAGGGGCCCCTACCCGACTGTAAAATACATTTCTCTTTTTGACAACAATAACAAAAACATCGCTCAGCTTTTTATGTGTACAATAGAGCTTTCTGATATTTTGGCTTTATTTCCTCCTCCCTACTGCCTACAAAACACATCCCCTTTTACAGATAATCTGACAGATAATCTAAAAACCTCTCCGAGGAGATAACACTCATCACATACACACATATTTACATCTGAAAGCTCAGCGTTACACCGCGCAAGGCCACCCCTGCCCCTGTCACTGGGCGGTCCAGGCGTGTTGCCCTCCCGTTACCCCACGCTGCCAGCCCCGCCGCTTCTCCCACCGAACGTTCCCGGTCACGAACCTGTGCCGGGGCCACAGGCCGAGCCCGCGCTGCCTCGGCCGCCGCCGCCGCCTTTGTGCGCGCCGCGGGGACGGGGACGGGAGGCGGCGGTGCCGCCCCGGAGGCGGGACCGCCGCGGGGCGGGACCGGCCGGGGACGGGCCGGGCACGGGGCGTGCGCGGGTGCTTCACATCGCACCCAGCCCGCGGCGGGGACGCCCCACGCACGTGCGCG
>JAUBOD010000076.1:218358-228926 GCA_032353885.1 Nothura maculosa
CACACTAAATAACCCAGCTCCCCCAGCCACTCCTTGCAAGGTCTCTGCTCCAGCCCCTGCACCAGCTTCGCTGCCCTCCTCTGGACACGCTTCAGCCCTTCCGTGTCCTTCATGCAGTGAGGGGCCCAAACTGGGCACAGTGTTGGAGGGGCGGCCTCCCTAGCGCCGAGCACAGGGCGCTGATGGCTTCCCTGGTGCTGCCAGCCACTTTGATCCCAATAGAAACCAGGAGGCCTCCAGGCCCCCGGGGCCCTCTGCTGGCCCATGTTCAACCTGCTGCCGAGCAGCAGCCTGACCCTTACCTGCTGCCCAGGTCTCCGGCCGCTCGGCCCCAAGGCAGCAGCGCTGTGGGGAGCGTTGGCCCCAAGGCCACGGCGCTGCATGGGTTGTTGTGACCAAAGCACAAAACTTTTGCTAAGAAGATGCTCTCTCTACTACACAGTATCTTGTAAGCAACAAAGGGAAAGAAAGGCCTTCTCTAAGATAAGATGACATTTCTACATTGAGCAAATGACCAAATTTATTTAGACCATATTACTTTCCAAATGACCTACTGTAAAGAAAATCATTTCCTAGTACCTGGAATAGGCAGGTGTGATGGGTAATATTAGGGTTTCCTGGAGTGATCTTGCTTTAACCAGTTGCAACTTGGGACCTCTAGTAAATAATGTCAAAGAATCGATTAATATTTCAGAACATATGAGAAATATAACTACAGAGATCACATTCAAAAGGCATAGCTTTTTAACCAATAAGTCAAAGAATTCCTTCCTTTAAGAAGGCTACCTCACTCAAACCTGGCCTGCCTTGTCATTTCCAAGTCAAAGGAGTCATTGTGTTCAAGCCTTTCATTAGCTACATTAGTCTCAAGGCATCGCATGATCAGAGAACTATGGGGATAGGGTGGGATGATCCGAATGACTTGTATCCTTCCTTGCCTAACCCTCATAGGCTGCATTGCCCCAGGGACAGTGAGAGCCAGGACAGTTCATATAGCATAAGCATAATATATTCCCTGCCCCTGTCACTACTGAATATACAGATCCTTGTATTTTGCACTGTATCAAGTTCCTAAATGATTTTAAAATCTCTGAATACATTAAAACCCAATGTCTAAATTTAAAAGGAGGAATAACCATAGTTTATCTGGCCTAGAGCTCCAATATTCTTGCTAAGCATCAAGGGAATAGAAAGAATTGTTAAACTGCTCTCATCCAAGGACTCAGCAAAGTCTTCGCATAGTGGTTTCCTAAATAGATCAGAAAATGAGTTTGCGTAAAGATAAAGATAAGGACTGGTAGAAAAATGCTGCACATCAGGCAAATTATTTAGCCATGCACCTCATTTAATACATGCCTACACTATATTCCAATACCAGTTTTTTGGAATATACCCACCAATAAGAATTTCCTGCATTACATCAGATTTGAATTCTTTCTGCCAAGCTCCCTCCCATGTCTTAACCCTGCATTAGTCACTTGCATAGGAAATTATCAGCTGTTTATCTAAAATCTTATGACACATCTATTGACAGATGATAATGACCATTTCCTCATCTTCACCAGATCATTCTGCTTAAGGAGTGTTTTCAAAAGGTGCTACCATTGGCTCGCATGATGGCCCCACTGTCACGCCTTTGGCTTGCTTTTGCTTGATATTTTAATCACTGCACGTAGGAGTGTTTAGTAGCTGCACATAGGAATGTTCCTGTTTGGAACAACCCCAGGCTACCGAAAGGTGTTTCTGGAGGTATAAACCATATCATCCGACCACAACACATGGCTCATGCCATGCATCTTTCCAGACTCTGCAATCTTCCAACACTCTAATTTACAAGATAGTCCCACTATCAGACCTGGAAATGGGGGCTACCAGGTACTGATCACCACCAGATTCCCAAGGAAACCCATATATGGCTTCTGAAGAGAAGGTTATAGCCAGGAGCAGAACGTTACTTTGCATGTGGGTGTGCTCAGCTCTTAGACTTGTGGTAAGATGTGGGTTGTGAGGGCCCGTAAAAGGCACCAGAGTTCTGATCTAGATCTGAAAATCATCACAGTGCTGAGACCCAGGAAGAATGCAGGAACTCTGTTTTTTTGCATGACAAATAGAAAGTTGACCAAATTTATGGGGCCTGCCCCATTCCCTTCTAGTGTATAACCAGATACATGTGTAGTCATATACACATCCAGGAATTAAAAAAAAAAAAAAAAAAGAGAGAGAGAAAAGGCTTATTAAGAAGCTATTGACTTAGGTCAGATATATTCTGGTCAAACAGGTAAGACAGCTGAGCTAAACCCAACGTCTTGTTTACAAGCTTGAGAAACTGGGTTTGTGACACACTGACTCCCTGGGCTCCACAGCACCCACAAGCAAGGAGGAGTAAAAGGTTGCCTTTTATTTTATTTTAAATAACTGCTAATACAGTTCAGTTTGTTTTATTTTCACTTACTATTAAATTTTGCTGCAAACCACAGACAAATGCATTATAGAAACTTGTGAGGTGCTTTTGAAAGTCTGTAAGAAAAGAAACATTTCTCTGATCCCATTTAGTTTTCACGTAGATCTGCTCAGGAGTTTTGGGGCTTGCAGGGGCTGTGTGTGGGAAGAGGAAAAAGTCAAGCACAAAACTTGGTGCCACTGAAAAGCTGAACAAGCCTTTCATTTCATCTGTTGAATTCCTGGTCAATTTGGTCAGTGCAACTGTTTCTGTGAAGTGGCCTCAACATTGACAAGTATATGGTGATGGTCACATCTAGGGCATATCTTGAGAAAAGCAATTGTACTTTTTATTCACTTTGTTTACTCGCTTTACTTGCTTGAAGACTTTTAATTAGAGATCTTCCTAGTGATTGTCATGGCTATTTTAGACTACATGTGATGCTTCCTGTTCCCCTGCCCATTCACCTGTGGTAAGGGTCCCATAAGACTGCAATTTATTCAGAGCAGATCACATTTTACTACAAACCTCTTCTGGACAGAAGGAAAGAGATGCTGGCTCAGAGTTAGTAATTTTTTGTAAGGACTTATACATAAGAAAGTTGCAGAGTCAGTAAGTATGCTAACAGGGCATTCTGCAGATCACATTTCAAGTTATGTCTTCATAACAGATTGAAAAGAGTATATAATTAAAATTAATCTGATCTTTTTTCCCCACTTTTCTCTGTACTACTGTCAAAAGTCCAAGTTTGTTCGGATGCTTTCAAACCTTTCATTGAGACAAATTCTAAAAACTCACATGCAGATTACTAACTGTAGAATGTGTAATTGTTTTGTGTATTATTTTCATAGTTTTTACAAAGGATTTGCTACACACAGCTTTTTAGGGGGTAAATTTGGGCTGTTTGGTAGAACATGGGTACGTTCATGATACAAGGAGGAAAGAGTTTGTGTTCCCAGACTGGATATCTAGTGGTGAAACAACAGGAATGGAAAGACAATCATGCACTTAACGGGTACATCAGGAAATCTGGAAACCATCGTCCCTGCTGGCATTGTCACAGATTTTTTTGTTTCACAGTGCAGCATATCTAACTTCAGTCTGCTTCTGCTTTTTTTTTTTTTTTAACATAAAGTGGAAAGAATACAAAACTTCAGACCACTGTTATGAAACTGTATTTCTTAATGTTTACAAAGGTTCAGAGTTCCTTAGATCAGTGCATAGGATCACATGTAGTAAAGCCTACATATATATAAGAGTCAACACATGTTCATAAATAGACCTTGGAAGCAGCTCCCTACTGGATTTTATCCAGGAGGTCAGAAAATAAGGAGGAGGGGAAAGCCAAATGTGGCTTTCATTGCACGAGATTTGTTTTTCTCACTAATGCTACACACTGTTCAGAACTATTTCTAGGAAGAAGGAGGCGATCATAAAACTCAAACAAAGTACACTACAGCTTTGCTGACTGGAGGAAAAACAGGCCATGCAAAACAAAAGAAAGTTTTTAACTAGCTTCTTTAGGCAGAAATATTGCAACTTATATTGTCTTGTGATACAAGTTCAGTACATGTTTATATAGAGATCTTTTAAATACCCTTTGAAATGTTTTAAAACATGCTAATAATGCTCTGGGCTTAAGTGGGCTTTAATTAATATTAAAATAATTAGGTTTGCTTTCAAATTGTTCCATCATGTGATAAAATCAGCTTTAGAGGTTCCCTGCCTCTTCTAGTATTTGCCTAACACAGTCTCAATGGACTGGCATCTGTCACTATTTTGTCAAGCATGGTATCATTTTTCTCTCAGCAGTGCAATGCTTTGTAAAGCTTCACAGAAGACCTGGCTGCAGAGCTCGTAGTGGATGCACCAAACAGGGCTGGCAGACCCAAGAAAACCCCAGGACCTAACCTTAATTACAGGTCACTTGTTTACATTCATGAAGATGCCATTACTGCTGCTCTGAGTTTGAATCAAAACAGGATTAAAACAGATACTTATGAACACTTTGAACACAGACATTTTACAAGATGTGCAATTTAAGAAGAATCAAGAGAGGATCCTGACAGATGTTTCGACTACCAAGGGCTTTTCCCCAGAAAGAAAATCAAGGGAGCACCATTTTGTGAATCACCTTTTGCACTTTAAAGAGACTTCTGCACTCAGATGGATCACGGCATATTAAGGGCTTTGTGGAAAATTAACACCTCCTGATACTAATATGCTCATAAGCTAATACGATCTACTCCTAAGTCATCTTCACAGATTTAGAAGTCAATAAAGAGTAGTGAAGAGCCAGTGCACGAAGTTTTCTGTTAGTTTAGCAGAATAGCATATTTGCTTACTGTCTTTTCATTGTCAAAAACCTGTATGTGATTATTCTCATGTAAAGGAATTACTTCAAAGAACAAGCACACAGATCAAGTTATCCATATTTTGCTCCAGGTGGCAACATGAGTCTATACCTTTCAAAGCTTTTCTCACCAACGCCACAGATTTTGTAATCAGTTCCATGGAAATATTTCCTGCCCATGTGTTGGTTTACTACTTTTCAAACGAGCTAACATTCAGTTCAGAGTGCGTGTTACTGTTAAGGTAGGAGCCCCTCTATATTGAGTTCATTTGCACATATCTGAATTCAAGGACACAAAATAGTGCCCCTGTCTTCAAGGCAACCTTACCAGAGTGGGATCAAATTCTAGGACCACCTGTCCTTACCTTAACCAGTCATAAAGAAGTTAGTTATTTCTGGGTTCCCCTTCTAATCAACAGGCAAAAGTAGTACTGTTACAGCAGGATCCACTTGACCTATTTTAGAAGTCCACCTTAAGATGGTATGACAAGCAGCAATTGAATACAGCTTGTTTACTGCAGAGGGACCTCTGGCCTATCTTGGGATATCTTGGTATAACAGCAAACTACTCCTTTTTTCTTTACATTTGCATCTTGTTCACTCCACAGGATCCATCTGTTCTGGCACCTTGCCCCAAACATACTGGTTAAATCAGGGTTGTAGCTCTGTGATGCAAAGTCAAGTTTTATTTAGCAAACCTCTGATGTGCAATACAAAATGAATACAAATGTATTCTGAAGATCAGTCCAATAGTCAAAATTATAGCCAAAATAAAATTACTTTCATTTCTATCGCATTATCTCAGCGTATACAAGGACAAGATTTTTTATTATTCTTTTTTATTTATATTATTGTTTGCTTGCATTCAGCAGAGGTTAGAAGTATGAATTGCAGACACTTTGCTACACGTTATACAGGAGCAAAACATAAAGTTAATACCAGGATCCCTCTTTCATGCAACCCTCACTAATTTAAAAAGAAACCACATTGGTGGTTTTCATGAGTGTCATATAGGATGAGCTGAGAGGTTCCCCTGATCCCTGATCCAAGGGCACACGGAGCGTCCGAGCCCGTTCCGGGAGTCAGTGACACCATCACTGTCACGAGACGTCATGGTGCCAGCGCCCGCCGGCTTCTGGTTTCAGCAGCGCTTACCCGAGGGCTTTAAAAGGCAGTTTACAGGGCAGAAAATAAACTGGCAGCATTACCAAGCAAAGAGGGCCACCGCTTTTTAATAGCTGTGGACTGACAAGTGCGGGTTAAAGCAGGACGCTGCCTCTCAGAGGTGGGAACACAGTGTGGACTCTCAGGGACTCAGTTAGCGGCCTCCATATCTGGGCTGAGTGGAGCCTGGGCCACAGGTCCCTCTATAGGTTGCGAGAGGAAGGGACATTTTCAAGAATTTATTCCAAGGAGAGACTGTTGTAGTTTGCTGAACCCTTCTGCTGAACGAGATGTGGGAAGGAGACTGCACAGCAGTGCCTGTCTCCTGGCAGGAGGCCTCACAGTGGCCTCTGAGGTGCCACCCACCGTGGCTGTCACAGGGGCACAAGGGCAGGGCTCCCATCCCGACGAGGTGGCCTTCGCTCTCCCTGCTGCCTCCAGAGTCCTCTCACCTTCACTTTCCATCTCTGCTCCCCTTTCCTTCCCCCCGACCCCTTTCCTGCAGACCACGTGCAGGAAAACTGTCCAGCCCTTTAAAAAACACAGCCAGATGCTCTGCTCAGCACTGCCTTAATGCTTAGTCCTGAGCCCATAACATTTCCAAAGAAGTACCTCATTTGTTGTAAAAATCTTCTTATTCTACAGCACTGCCTAGGAAAGCCAAGCCTAAGGAGTTGGGGACCTTGGCCATTCCCTCTCATTCTGCACTAACCTATGGCCCATTCGGCACATGCTGCCAGCAGGAAATTAGAAACCTGCTTTGGCCTTGTTTTTGCAATCAGTAAGTGTTGGTATAGTATGTCTGCCAAACTCCTATTAATAAACCACCTTTCTATCACAGGATTATGCCGACATAAAATGCTATTCCCTTTCTGCCATTTACCTTCATGTTTCACAGATACGCAGGGCCTGGGTCTAACACAGCTCTCTTTTCTATGCCATTCCCTAATCTGCTGCAATTCACGCAGCGCTTGTAAGAGGAGGGAGAACATAAAAATGAGAGGCCAGTTGCATGCATGAGAGGTACAGGAGTCTATTCTTCACTGTTCCGTTAAGGCCTTACTATGCATACCTTGTAATGCTAGGGAAGCAGGAGGGAGAAAGAGAAGGGGAAAGGGAAAGTGATTTAATTTTGTATAAGGAAAATTCAAACTATATGGCATGGTTATATGTCACCGTGTAAATATTCTGGAGACATCTTAATGTACCTCTACTTTGCAAATCCAGTACAGCTGCAGGAGGCAAGCAGCAGGGACAGATAACATGAAAAATAAAGCAGACTGCCTTCATACATTCTTTTAACTCTCATCACGTAATGTTACCTTTTACACAGGAGGAAAAAGACATATTATTATATACATAATCTGTTTATTCAAACAATTATCCTTCACCTGAATCTCAAAGCATATTACAGAAGATGTTATTAGCATAATCCCATTTAACAGATGGAGCAACCGGGAGAGTTGCAGTGGATTGTTGAAACTCATCCAGCAACGCAAGGGAAAACAGCTTTGTCATCCTGTCTCAGCCTGGCGCTGCGCTGGGCAGACCAGCAGCTGCCTCTGATTTCTCGGACTTGTGTGAAGAGTGTTCAAGTCATCCCCTCAGTTGACCCGACAAAATAAAATCCTCAAGAGAAGGGGTTTATGCGTATCTTAAACATTTTTTTTTCTCAAAGGTAAAGTCTACATTTAGTTAAGTCAGCTGAAATGGCAGCAACGGTTTCATGCCTGTTGACCTTCTGAAAATGCTGGGACTTGGCCAGTGAATCCAATTAAACTAAGGATATGAAGATGAAGCACATTTAAATTCCTATGGGAGAACAGTCCTCCAGTCTACTTTATTTTGTACCAGGCTAATGCAAATTAAGGAAGCTGTCATTTTTCAATATAGTTCTTCAACAAAAATTTCTTGTAATTTATTTATTAAAAAGTATGTTTATACTGACTTTTTGGAGTGTCCTCTACAGAAAATCTGCCTTATGATTTTCTTTGAATTATAAAAACACCTAAGCAACAGCTGGTAGAGGGAAGTGCTTTAACGTATATGCTGAAATGAGAGCTCTGAACTCTAGCCATTTCTCCAAGGTATTTACTGGGATAGATGCCTGCTGTGATCACCTAAGCAATTCTTAGTCTTCAATTCATTCATTTCTACAAGGCTGAGGATGGAAGAGGTATTATTATTATTATCTCCCTTTAGCAACTGCAGAACTGATAAACACGGACTTAAGAAACTTTGACAGCTGGAGCGAGCACCAATCCCAACAGATCGGGTCAAATTGTGCACTTAAGCTCTGTGTGCCAGTGCTCCCCAAAAACATTAGTATAGGACACTTTAACTTCACATTGTTGGTGATTCTAATTAATTTTCCTGAGTTGTCCTGCACTCTTCCCCTGCTTTTGCATGAATTTGTTTGACTCAGGGCCTTATCCTCCTTAGACTTTTTTGAACATCCCAACTCTGGTTCATATTTCTGTACCTTCAAACACCCAAGAAATGATGAGTCCATTGGATCCTGAAATATGTAGAAGATAGGAAGATTCATCATGCTGTCCAAATTTGAAAGGAAAAGTCTAAAAATTAACTCTGAGATACCTGACTATAATCTCCTGTAATTTGCTTTCTAAAAGGTCGCATTCACTCTGTGGCAGGTTGCTCCATGGAGAATGTCAGCAGGACAAAGCTCTGCTGAGTACACAACATGAGCAAAGAGACTGGTGCAGACACACCCAAGCAGGGCACAAAACACAATTCACTCCAGAGATGTAAACTTGAGATGTAGAAGTAAATAAATGAAAAGATTGCATGCCTGCTAGCAAGTCTGCTGGTACACAAACTATGTATGGAAGAGGCAAACTGACCATGTTTGCAAGTTAGAGCTGTGGGATCGTAAGCTGCTTATTTTCCCATTGCATCTTTTCCAGTAAGAAAAAAAAATAAATTATTGGGCATCAGCCATAAATAATGTGTGTGACCACTGGAGGTCACTTGTGGTCTAGAAATCTTCAGCCTTGAGGTCCTTTAGTAGCAATACAACCTTTGTCAGAGGAAAGAATTTGATTGTTTTATATGTGTGAAAATTTATTCATGAAATAAATCTTTTCCAATGAATTTTCACATTAGGATCCCCTTAAGTGTTGTTTCTAGGGAGTTGTTCTTATACGAAAAAGCTGCTTTCACTAAAAAAAAACCCCAAATTTCAGAGATTTGCATTGCAAATGTTTTGCCTGAAAGACACTGACATAAATAAACAAATGCAGCTCTAAGATGGGATTGGAATGAACAAGAATGTACTTCCTGTCTTTGCAGCTATGCAGACTCATTCCTGCACCTTCCATGAAACTGGATCTCTACTTAAAACAAAAAGGGAAATGCTAAAAATGTTCACCTGGTTTGTTGATCAAATATCGCACATGTCTTCACTCAAAGGCTTCAAGTTTCCAGCTGTTGTCCTCAAAGAAGTAAAGGGGGAACAAGATCAAGTAGTAGTACTTTGTGCACTGTGCATTAGTACTAGATTTCTAGATTTATCCTGCAAAATCTTGCTCCTTTGAGGGATCAGGAATCATTCTTAGCTGACTGGCATAATTTGACTTCAGATTGGCCTGAATGATGCAGTAAAGATATCTTAATCACCCCATGCTTTACTCTTAAAGCCCTGTGCAGAGTAATGATGATTCCTGTAGTTCCTAGCATACAGTGATCTGTGAGTTGATGGTTGGGAGGGTTTATTTTGTGTTTTTTTTTTTCAAACGTGAGACTGGATTCTTTGCATAGGCAAAAGCCCTGTTATCTTCTGGGAGCAGAACTGGGAGCCCAAGATTAGTCCAAGGCTCATTTTGAAGTTCAGAAGACAACGGGTGGAAAAAAAAAAGGGAGAACAGGAGAATATAGGAATTCAATAAATGCCTCCAGCAAGTGTTTTCTGCTTGGCCTCCTGGAAAGAAGGATGGTGAGGTTATTGTGAGGGACACACTGCTATTGCCTGTGACAATCTCCATGATGGTCTGCTTAGTTCAAGGAAAGGGCTGCCCTTTTGTGGCTGTGCTCTGTGGTTCTGATGATGAACTTCTTGGGAGACTGTAAAGATAAAAAGCTTGCCACACAGGGAAGATTTAAAGTGCTATAACTTCTAAGTGGCTTCGCTGAAGAATAAACAGGCTCCTGACCTCTGCTCTGAAGTGCTAGGATGGATCTGTCTCATCTTCTACACTGCGGAAACCTCAGCTCCCCAAAGGCCTCATTTAAAAAAATATATTTTATATTTTTTTATTTAGTTAATTTTTACTTCAGTTGCTAATACCTAACCCAAGGACACCAAGAAAAAAAGCTGTATCGAGCCCCTACAGAACACACTGATCGGAGACTTTCCTTTACTACTAGCTCCACAGGGAAACGGTTCAGACACAGCAATGAGGGGCAGCAGGAGCCTGGGGACTGCAGTGAGGAGGAAAGGAGGTGCTGCCTTTAGCCTGAATAGCACAGATTGCAGGCAAATGACTGAGAATTGGCTTCAGGATCTCAGCGTTCTTTCCACACTAGCATATGTGACATGTTGAGAGCCTCTCAGAAGTCTTTTTTGAAGTCTTTTTTTCTTTTTTTTTTTTT
>JAUBOD010000076.1:229026-241966 GCA_032353885.1 Nothura maculosa
TTCCACACTAGCATATGTGACATGTTGAGAGCCTCTCAGAAGTCTTTTTTGAAGTCTTTTTTTCTTTTTTTTTTTTTTTTCTTTTTTGCAGCAGTCTTTTTTTCCTGTGATGGGCAGCTATTGGTACCAAAATCCCTTTGATAAATCCACAATTTTCGTATCTTCTCTTTTTAATTAAATGTTCAAATATTGCTGGCGTGCACCCCTTTCATTTCTCCCTGAAGCTGATGGGGAGGCTTGTGTTTCTCTGAAAGTGTAGGCTAATACTGTGCTTTGCAAGAGGACTCCACCTGCCTCTAAAATTGTCCAAATTACTACGTTGCTTTTGCAAGAAGGTGCCAAAGAAACTGAAGAAACTGTGTTCTTCAGTTCAAGTGTTCATTTTACAGCCACATGGTGCATTTTGCCTGTTTTTGTTTTCACTTCTTAAGCAATTCTCAGGACTGTGAACACAGCCCAGCAGGCTGGAGACCTTTGCCTGCTTTCCCGTGCCCCCAGGCCAGGAATTTCCCGAGTCACAGACTACATGTCAGGGCTGGCAGTGAAAGAAAAATAAAGGAGTAAAGGGAAAGAAAGAAAATCTGTGGGCAGTCTGAGGGTCACTTTCCCTCTTTAGCCCATGAACTGCAATCCCAGGTTGGAGGTTTCTCAACTACAATAGACGGTGAATTTAGTAAATAGCTGAGACTAGGGGACTTGGCTGGGGTGGTGTTCTGTGGATGGGCGCAGTCAGGCCCTGGTGATTCTTATCTGCATGGTGATCTGGAGCAGGCGTCTTTGTGACTCTGCAGTGCAAGACCCAAACTTCTGGATTTTTTTCTTTTTTTTTCTTTTTTTTCCCATTAAATCCTTATCTCCCAGAAACAGGTGATTTTAAATGGAAAAAGTGTTAGCCTTCACCAAGAGTGATAAAAGCTTATCTTAAATGCAGCAGTCTGAAAGTCATTGATAAGAACCAAGGATGGATTACAGTTTTTTTAAAAGCTCTCTGATTTTAAGGCAGCCATAGGTCTTGAAAACTTGCCTTTGGTTTCTGCCTCTGTTTCCTTGTGTGCTCCACTTCTAGAAGGGTTTTGCATTTGCAAGCCAGATATCAGTGCAAGCTTTGCTCAAATGTTTGGTCACGTCTAGAGAAACCCAGCCTCAGACAATGACCTTGCTGCAGTATAAATTCCTGACACCGGACGAGATTCGCTGGTCTCAGATAGGTACAAGGAGTGGGGAAATGAGACACAGAAAGGTTAATGCTGCATTTGCATTTATCACAGTGTAAGATAAACTATTATTAACACATTACTCATGATGTAAGGAAAGAAGCCTGACCACCATGTAGGTGACAGGAACTGGAAAGCAAGGCAGCTGATGGCCTGGGTGCTATTCGCCCACCAGTCGCTGCCTTCACATCCTTTGGTCCTGGTGGATCAAGCTGAACTTTCAAATCTATATTAAGACAGGGAAAACTCTACTGAGACCTGATCTCCAGATACAGATGGATCACTGACCTCTAGCAAGCAGCTCAAAAGAAAATAGAGAAGGAGCTCTGGGAGTTTGGGGTGAACCACAGAGAAAGGGTCGCTGCCTGGATTCAATTTACTGTTTATTTTTTCAGTCAGTGGAAGACAGTACTCGTGCTTAATGCTGAAGGAAAGCAGATCTGTAGTGAATACATTTGAGACTTATCTACTCCTGCCAAAATATATCTCCCAGCCTCAGGGGCCTGCAAGGTCAGCAGGAGCAGCGGGTGCTGCCGTTGTTGAAATGGGAGCAAGGGGCTGTCTGTCAGCACAGGGCAGGAAGGGCCTGCAGGAGAGACTGTCCAGCCCCTGAAGGGCCTCGGCTCTGCTCAGGGCCACAGGCTTCATGATAACCTTTGAATGCACTAACTCTCCCATAGCTCCAATGAAGGACAGGCAATGGGATTGCTTTGCATACCGTGCAATTTACATACTGAAAAGTAAATATATGTTCTTATTTGCAGGTTTATCCGTTTCCCATTCCTGGTTCTCCATCCTGTAACCATCTCACACAAGATCATGCATTGACATTATGTGGGCACAGGCTGCCTGCAAGCGTCTTGGTCTCTGAGCCAGTGCTGAGGGTAGGTCGACTTCCAGCATTAGCCCACTCCTCCTGTAGATTTATCTCATGAGGAAAGACTAAGTGAGCTGTCTAGCCTGGAGAAGATTGAGAGATCTGATCAATATGTATAAATATCAGAAGGGTGAATGTAGGGAGGATGAGGCCAAACTCTTCTTAGTGGTGGCCAGTGACAGGACAAGGGGTAATGGGTGTAAAGGTTGGACTAGATGATCTCTAGAGGGCCCTTTCAACCTTGAAGATTCTATAATTCTGTGATTCTATGAAACTGCAACACAGGAAGATCCATCTCCATTTTAGGAAGAACTTTCCTGTGAGGGTGCCAGAGCCCTCGAACAGGCTGCCCAGGGAGGCTGTGGAGTCTCCTTCTCTGGAGATCTTCCAAACTCACCTGGATGCCACCCTGTGCCCCGTGCTCTGGGTGTCCCTGTTGGAGCAGGGAGAGTTGGACTAGATGATCTCTAGAGGTCCCTTCCAACCTCAACCATTGTGTGATTCTATGACTTAATGGTTTTCTTGCCATAGAAGTCTCACTGTAAGAGACAAGCAAATGTTTTTGCTTTGGAAAGCACAAAGTTGTAATAATTACATTTTTACCTCCTTGGAATGTGGTACCTCCAGGACTGCTGGCAACTCTGGAGAAATGAGGGGTTTTTATCGGTAGCTCGGGAGCTTGGCGTAAGGGGTGTGAGAGGGCCAGGGAAACTTGCCCTTGAGAAGTCAGCCAGGCCCTACCCCAAGGCAGGAGCAACTACAGCTGTAGCACAGTAGCAGATGGCGATTTAATTGGAAAAATGCTTTGCATTTCTAGAAGAGTTCTCTCAGAGGATCTCAAAATACATTATAAGCATCAAGTTAATAAACCTAAAAAGTGGCAAGAGGAAGTGAAAAGGAGAATTCAAGGTCACTCTTTCCAAATATGCTGATTTATTTAGGTTATCTAAAAATGACAGAGTGGGTTTTCACTTGGCTTGCAGTTAAGTTAAGTTGTGTAGAAAAACTGAACCTTAAGGTCTCGGGTTGGAGAACTACCTACAGTAAGTGGAAACATTGAATAATAAAATCCAATGTTTGTGCAATGTTGTATGGGAACTTCCTAATTTATCTGGGAATTTACACAGTTCTCTTTGCTTTCGCAATCCTTTCATAGTCCTGCTCTATAATTCAAAAGTAATGAAGGTAGGTGAGCACTTTCAGTTTATCTCTCAAATACTTCTATAATGAAATGTGAACAGCATCTGTTTGCTAATATACACCCCACACTATTTTATTAGTTATCAGGGAAAAAAATATCTTTACTAAGTCAAACTGGAAGAAAGGAGACCAAGCAGAGAGCCAAGAGACATTTTAATAGTCCTCTCGGTATGTTCTTTTATTTCAGTTTTTGCCAAATACTTTGCTGGCTTTCAATGCCCACTCGAATGTTCAAAATTCACAGCCTGCATTGAGAAGAAAGCTGAAGGACTGCTTTATTTATTGAGGAACTTCAGCAAGAGAACACCAACACACAGCACAGGGCTTAATTGATTGCGCTGGCATTTTTGGTGGCGTTAGGGATGCAGTTAGCTGAGCAGCTGGGTCCCTCTGGCAGCTCATGGCTGCAAAGCGGGTGGTCAGCTTTGCTGCATCCGCCCTGTTCCCTTGCTGCCAGGAACCTCCCAGTGAGCAGGCCTGTCTTGGCCAGCAGAGCTCACTGGGGCTGCCAGAGGGACCAGCACGAAGGGCAGCAATGCCCAAGGACAAGAGAACTAAGACGCAGGAGGACCCGGCACCATTTCTGTGCTGAGTCTCTGCCCCACCAGCAATCCAGATGTGACTCCTCTCTCCCTAAAGATGAAGCAGCCAAAATGCTGGTTGGAAGAGAAGCTCCTCAGCTGCTGTAGGACTCATCTCCCCCAATGAGTGGCCTGGTTTCTAGGGTGGCTTTCACTAGACAGGGAGCAGCAATACAGCCCTGACATTTCTCACCCAAAATAGTTGCACACCATCCTTCACTTGAGAAGACAGCTGCCTGCTCTGTCACAGCAATCTCTGGCACACTCTTATAAACAAAATAAATAATCTTCAACTGAACTGGTCACACAGTAAAGAAGCTGGTATTCAAACAAATCAATCGCCGGAATTGAGGGCCTTCCTTCAAGTCAGTGCTCTGCCTTGCACATCACTCTTGAGGCTTCCTGCCAACAGGAGCAAGTGACACAAGCTCAGACAGGGCTGCACACCCATCATGGGCATTTCCTGCTCAAAAAGAATCGGAAATGAAGCTTCCTTGCCCAGCACACATCCTTATTGCACGCCAGAACGCCTCATCTACAGGGGTCTGACTTGAATTTTTGGTGCTGTGTGGGCATAAGACACCACAGCGCCACCATCTCTTGGGATCATCCTGGCAGAGCTGCCTGTACTGAGCAATATGCTGAAAAGCAAAATCACCAAAGCCTGGGAATAGCAAAGTTTCTGCCAACACTCAACCCCCTAAGGGACTGAGAGAATGGAAATGCCCTGACCTGGTCACCAGCCCTTTTGGAGTCATCTGCAGCCTGCTGCACTTCCCCGGTTGGTGCCACTACCTGCACTTGGCTTGGCTTAAAAAGCTCAACAATTTTCTCTTCGTACCCAGCCTTTGCTCAGTATATGATAAAATTTCAGTAAAATTAGAAAGCTTCCAATTACTTCAGCTATAAGTGTTTTTAAGAAGCAAACCCATAAAATATCTGTCCTGCCCATCAAAAATAGACCTTCACCAACACACAAATCCTGCAGCTCATCACAAATCCCCAGCGCTGATAGTGAGAACAACTGGCAACCTTCTCCACACACATTCCTCCAAAGGAGGCTGAACGAAAGCCCATTGTGGGCCAGAACAACTTATTTTATGCCATCTGACCTCAAAAAGCAATTGTTTTTGAGAACTCCTTGGTGCCTGCTGGTAATACCTATTCTGTGCTTGCATATCCCTGGCCACAAATACTTAAGAGACTACATTGCTGTTAATATTTCAACATTGCAAACACTGATGTTTCCAGACAGATCATAGATGTGAATGTTTATAAAAAGATAGAGTAATTTAAGGCATTTTCTGAACCAATAGATACTAATTGCAGTACACATCATTGTTTTAATATTTTTCATACAATTTTTAAGTAGTTGAAAGCATTATTCTCTTTTTTCCAAACCTCTCTCTCTTATCTCTGCTGTTTTTTCTCTAACTTACAGAATTTCCAGGGAATTTATGATCACTGCTCCTATTCCCGTTGGAAGCCCTCTTGGAATGAAAGCTTTCCTCACAGACAGCCACACTGACCCACATCCCCTGGCAGCACTAGGCAACAAGCCCAGATCTTAAACCACAGGACCAGAGAGCTACTGTTAGTGGAGCATCAATGCCGAGCGTCTTTCATAAGGCTATCTCATATTAGAGTCTCTCTGACTCTTTTGTCAGTAGCGAACTTTTTTACACTGCTGTTTAAGTCATTTCCCCTACGTAATACTTAAAAGTTCCTTTTCAACTTAAGAGAACTTAACAACACACCCAAGAAGACAGCAAACAGTACAGACAATGCCCTGCTTTTCCTGCAGCATTTAACATACACAGTACAAGCAACAGAAGGTTGTCCCTATTTTTCATTAATGCCTCTAGGCAGAAATAGAATTGAAAAATACAAACATCAGGAGAATAAAAAATAATAATAAAAAGAAATCTGTTTATATCCAGTTCTACCCATTGTTCATCCAGCACGGCTAGTTATTGTCTTCTAAAGCTTTACAAGGGTATTTATCAGAGATCTTCAGAGATCTTACCCAGGACCAAGGGGAGCCAGAAGGGGTGTCTGCCTGTTCTTCATCCTCAGACGACATCCTGAGTTGATCATTTTCCCCCATCTTTTGCATATGCCACTAAAACCAGCCTTGATTTGGGCCATATACAAAAATGCTGCCTTCAAGTTTTAGTTGTTGACAACAAAGCTCCAGAGAATATAATTTGCCAGTGATCGCGTTTGCCTGCTAATTTTACCTGCTGAAGTTCTTGGAAGCACAGTCAGAGCAAGAAACATGAGCTCAGTACAGCAGCACACACTTTCCTTGCAACTGACTCCTCAAGTATCCTGGCTAAGTCATTAACTTAGGTGAAAACCTGGAGCTTCACAAACACAAATTAACTTCCATGCACTTGTTTTCCTCCTTTTTCTCAGATGGGTTTTTATGGACAGACAGTTTGCTTAGCTACAAGTACTATGAACAGAATCCAGCAAGTTTTCCTTCTGTCAGCATTTTATTACTGTCACTAGTCATATTTAGTATGGGTTTGAATGTGTTAATTTTGTTTTCAAGAGAAGCTGTTAATGTTACAGTCTAATCTTGCCTTTTTCTTTTTCCGCAGCCACAGGATTCCCATGCATGAGAATGAAGAACTGCTTTTCAGCTCAGTAAAGCAAAGAGGCTCAAAGATGGACATTTTCATTCATTTCTTTTGGTCTTATGTTTCTTTATAATTTTGTAGCAGAAGGTAGAATACAATTACTATAAATCTCATCCCATAAAACTTCTGCCCAATTTGTCCCTGCTGCTGGGGGACTTCTGCAAAACAGGAATGCAGAATTTAGGATTTCAAAATCACTCAGGGCAACTGAAATGAATGAAACTTTTGTGGCCCAGATCAGGCCTCAGGGAGGCTGCTCTGCTGAACTGAGCAGCAAACACTGCTGTGTTCTGCTTTCAGGCCTGCAAATGTGGCACCCACTGGCTTGAGTTTTATTAATTTCTCTGTATATGAGGCAATCAGGTATAGTAGCCCAGGGAAACAAAATTGTGATCAAATAAGTGAACCCTGCCGATGCCTCTCCTGCTTCAGGCAAAGTCTGCTAAATCTTTCCACTGAGTTATACAACGAAACGTGCTATTTATGGTGAGCTGTCCCAGGAGGCTTCTGGCATTAGCTGTGGATTGATAATGATTATCAGATGAACACATTCACTGCTATGTTTCTTGTTTAACATTAACTGATATGCAAGTAAGTAGGAAAATAATTTAATGAGGGAAAATAAAATGTTAGAAACAAACTTCCAGGCTGGCAAAGGAGAAGCCGGCACATGTTGCAGAGCGTGGATGAGCAGCAGCACCCGGGTTGCAGCACCGGGCCAGGACCGCGGGGCCACGAGGCAATGGGGTCACGGGGCCAGGGCTCCTTCACGGGGGCTCGGGTTGCCAGCTCCGCACCACTTCTGGCTCCTCAAATGTTCGCTCCGCCTTTTGCTCTGGGCAACTGATCCTGCTGGACTGCCCACCTGATGGATCACTCCTGACAGGATGTGGGCTTGGAAGGCAGGCAGAACAGGACAACTCTTCAGAAAACTGCTGCCTACTCAGACCCTTTTATGAAGCTCAGACTCCGCAACAGCCAAATAACCAAGTCACTTAAAAAATCTCACAGCACTTCAGTTACTCAGAATGAAGATGATCGAGTTACTTGTTTTTGCTGTTCAGAAAATGTTAAGACTGTAAGCCCAGAAACCCATTTATTAGCTATCTGAGACATTGTGTTTTCTTTCTGGAAGAAGTGCAGAGAAGGAAATTCAATACAATTCTCCTCCTTTATTAAACAGGGAAATGATATACCTACTGTGCTGCAATGGCATTCCTGCTCCTGCTGAAAATTAAAAGATAGGAGTTTTTTGGAGTAGTTTTCCATTGTACCACCCACCTTTACCTGTTAAATTTGCTTTGGTTTAGTAATGGATAAGCATAATAATCTTTCAGAAATCATGGTTAAACTTTGGTGATATTAGGCAATACTTTGCCTAATTTTATTTATAAACTTCTTCAAGAAATGGTGGTACCTCTTTGCCAGCACACTGTATTTCTCTATTCCAGGCTTGGAACCTCTGCTTTCGCTGCAGCCAACTCAGAGTGTTTCTGCTGCTCCACATGTGAAGGCAGCAATTGCTCTCCCTGGATGTCTGCTTTGACGGTCTCATGTCTGTCCATGGCCAAGGGTGGCCAACACTACCTGTCAAGTCCAATCCAGGAATGGAGTAATAACCAGGTGTAAAGAGGACTCTCTGCATAATTTTCATACCTAGGACCCAGACTTTTCGCCGGTTTCCCATTCCTACCTCCTGCTCCCCTGTCATTTTGCCCCAGAACATCTCCCACAAAACTCCCCTGCATCCACCTGCTTTTCCCTCACTTCTTTCCCTCTCTCCATTTCCAGGATTTTGCAACTTCATTGTTACTTCCAGAGTTACTGTTTTTAATCACATATACACATGGAAAACTGAGGATGGTCCAAAAATTCACAGAAGATATTCGACATATTATCAGGAGGATTTGAACCAGACATTATTTGTACCAGCCTAAACACTTCCCTTTTTTGGACTTCTGCTTAACTCTTAGCCTGTATGAGAACGTACAGCAATGAGTCTCACAGGATAGTTATGCAGTGTACACAAAAATCTTTTTATCTGTTTTAAATAATGCCTAAAGATTTCATTGCATGATGACAGAGAGCAAACAGGTTCCAACATCTTTTTACAAACAACATTTTTAAGTGCACTATCATGACAGGGAGAAAAGCATTTGTAATCATCTCAGAATATTTAAAAATAGGAATATTAGCTCATGCTAACCTTCATATGAACTTTATTTTCTGACCTGATAAGATTGCCTTCTTACTAGAAATAGAATAATTGTTCAACTTGAAGTTTAAGATAGTTTTAAAAGCAGTCACCTGTCTGCTGTACAGAAAAGGAAATAACAAGATGGATTTCATTTAAAACCACATAACCACCTTATTTAAGTGAGTGACCATAAACTAGTAAGAGGAGGTATCAAAAGTGAAACACACAAGTGGGTCCTTAGTTCTTCTCTACTCAAGGGCAGTGGGTAGGGTCTGAAGTGCTGTGGGAGGAAGGAAGGGCCGATGGAAGGGACTCTTCACAGTGCTGCAGATAACTGCAGGCTAAAAGCAGCCCTTGCTAAAACAGGGGTTAGCAGCTGTTTTTAGGCACAGCAAGTGGGAGCCCAGATCAGTACATTCCCTGTCCCTGCAGGAGGCACTTAGGAGGGAAGAAGGGTGAGATCCCTCACATCCTCCAGCGCTCAGATCATCCATAACCCCCGCGCTCTTCAAATACCAGGCATTAGCACTTACGTGCTTGTGAAGAAGGCTTTGATAGCGTGAAGAGGATAGTCAGGAGGAAAATAATGCCACCTTCCCTGTAAATTTTTCTATATTTGGATAGTGTCTTTTGCAGGAGCTGAATCATAAAATGCTTCACCCTCTGACAAGCAGCAGAGAACATGCTAACCCTACTATCCACAGGTGATAATAGGGCATGACTAAAGCAGCAGGCACTGGAGGCACTAGGGAAGAAGGCAGAGCCTACATAAAAGTCCAATAACATGAAATCCATGTCCTTGAGCCTTTTATTTTTTATTTTGTTTACTAGTATGTTATTGAGCCTCTCCATGTGATGAAGAGCTCTATCCTCTTGCCACATCCAAAGTAATAAGGAAAGACCAAAAGATTTCAGACCTGGACATGAATAATAACGTTGCAAGGGCCAGTGGCCGCAAAGAAGGATTTTTAATCTTTCCCTTTCTGAAAGCCTTGGGCTGTACCCAGCACAGTGCAGAGTCTGCAGAGTGCAGGTAGCAGCCAGGCATAACTTGCAGCTGGGATTAAATCTGTTCTGAAAATAAGCACCATGAGAGGGCCTCTGTGCTACATACAAATACTGTCTGCTGTCCAAAATGTAGCAGAACAAAGACTCGTGTTTATTTCTATATACTTTGCCTGTATACCAGCTGTCAAACTGGATATTGAAAAACACGGACAGTGTCTAAAGATGGATGAAATATATGATAAAATTGTTTGACTGTGGTAAATGGAAGAGAGATTTCATTCCTATGTCTTTAATTCTGAATTATCCTAATAAATCTTATATGTTTGAAACTGCATTACACATTGTGCCATTAAGCAGTACTGCATTTCACCATGATAATTTCAGAGCATTTTTTAATCATACACTCTCCTTTAAGCCAACCCTTTTCCCTACCAAAATGTGTTCGACTTTGCTATATGTCACCAAGACAGATGTCCATGCAGTATGACATTTATTTATAAAGGAAAGATTAAACATTAATGTTACACTTTTTAAAAAGCTTAAATTAGCTAAATTTGGCAGTGAAAACTGCACAGGTGATATTATTTACACAGGACAACTCCCTCTATCCTTCCCAAAATGTAAACAAAGAGAATTCTCACTCAGAAACAAGAACAATGAACTATACAAACACACTGATTTATAGCAAAGGAATTTTGAAAATAGCAATCTAAGTCTCTCATACTTATTGTACTTACTTTTTTTTTTCCCTGAAAATGAACCTAAATCAGCTCTTTGGCACAGTCATATTCATGTTTCCATCACAAAGCATATAATGTAATGGTTTCAGCTGCCTAATGGCACCCCCACCAGCACAAAATATGGTCCCATCATTGGTTTAATCGAGCCAGGAAGGACTGTCTACATATTAGAAGCCTTGTGATAATATCTTGAACCATCCTTCCTGGCTGGTTCAAAGCTGAAGGCTGATTCTATAAAGACAAGCATGAAGTTTGCAACTCAGAATATTTCCATAAGCCTAAAAAGGGACAAACTCTACATTGAATAGCACACTGTACAAAATACTGTGCTTCCCAGTGCATTTCTAGAACATGTTTCTTAGACTTCTACCTACATTCCTCAGAGTTGTAGTCGCAACTTCTTGCTTTCTCTTGAAGCACCTTGGCAAGAAAACAGCCCCAGAAGGCATATTCTGAGATGGCTTCAGAACTATCTCATCTGCTGCCCTGAGTGTATGGGCCCAGCTTGAGGTTTGCAGCCACTGCAACAATTTAAATAGTGGACAAAAATACCAGTGTGTTAGATGTAGTCTATCAGTCTAATCAGTCTCACTCTTTATTTTCTTCATTTTCATTTCATTTTCATAGAAATCTTCATTTTTCAGATTTAAATGTTGAAATCTCATTTTAAGTCTGCTTTCTTGACTATTTCTTATACCAAGGAAAAGTGACATATAAATAAAATTTCATGCCAAATTAGGTATTGTGGCCTGCTCCAAATATGAGGGTTTCCCATTCAGTTCTCATTATATAAGAAATATAATTTACATATCTTCATATAAAAAGCCTAACTGGATCAATCAACAGCAGTATACTATTACAGTGTCATAATTTTGGCCAACTTTTAGATAAATAAGACTTGTATAAAACAAAGTATGCTCCTAAATTTACATTTACTCTTTCTGGAATTCACAAAAATCTTTCTAAAACTTTTATGAAGTGGTATGTGCTGCTTTACACCCCTCCTTTTTTTCTCCTCCCTCTTCCCTCCCTCAAAAAAAAAATGTGTTCAATGACCTTTCTTCTGACCCAAAATGATTTCCAGTAAGTTTCTGCATTTCTCCCAGGGATCAGGAATTACTTCCTTCAGACAATTAAATAAAAAAGTTCCTTCCAGTATTTGGAAATATGAGCACAAACTGACTGATTAAATACCATTCTAATAATAAAATAATAAACCATGGAAAGCTGTCCAATTTCTGTTCAGAAAGTGGAACCTGTCAAAGGTCATTTTTTGAGCTAGATTCTTGTGACACTTCTTTTTTTTTTATTATTTCCTAGCTTCTCAGGAAATGCATCTGCTTTCTGCTAAATATGCCGTCCAGTCAAGAAGAAAAGTGGCCTGTCCTCTTTGGCGTTGGCAGTCTGGAATTCATCCCTCAGTCGGAACTGCCATTCATCTTCCAGCTCCAGCCGGACAACAGTCTGCCGAAGGGAATTGCGGTCTTGACAAATAACACATAGGGTGGCACCTAAGGAAACAGTGAAAGAGAAATCCAGTGTAACCTTTGTTCATCAAATTGAACAGATCTCCCCAGACCGCAGAATTGCCACCACATCAAAAGGGGAGCAGCAACTATGCTTGAGAGAAAATTAAGACACTTGTATGTGACGTGGGAGTCAAATCAGCTATATTCAATTATATTCAACTTGCATTTACCAGGGTGTTCTTGCGTAACCTAAGTTAATTAGTAGGCAGGATTAGTAACACACTAATTAGTTCATTAGTAGGTGAGATTAATAGCACATTCCCCACTCTGCAGGAATTCCCCACATTGACTACTGTTAGAACCATACTGATGATTATTGCCTGGCTGAATTAAACCTTCACTCAACACAGCTCTCAAACCACAAGCTGATACACAGAATCACAGAGTGGTTGAGGTTGGAAGGGACCTGAAGAGATCATCTAGTCCAACCTTCCTGCTCCAGCAGGCACACCTAGAGCATATGGCGGCATCCAGGTGGGTTTGGAAGATCTTCAGAGAAGGAGACTCCACAACCTCCCTGGACAGCCTGTTCTAGGGCTCTGTCACCCTCACAGGAAAGAAGTTCTTCCTCACGTGGAGATGGAACTGCCTGTTCCATTGGCCCTTGTCAGGGGCCACCACTGAGTGGTGTCATCAGCCACCACTGAGAAGAGCTTGGCCCCTTCCTCCCTACATTCACCCCTTAATGAACTTATACATGCTAATCATGCCTTCTCAGACTTCTCTGCTCCAGGCTAAACAGGCCCAACTCACGCAGTCTCTCTTCGTACAAGAGATGTTCTAGTCCCTTAATCATCTTTGTCTCTCTCCACTGGACCCTCTCCAGCAGCTCCACGTCCCTCTTACACTGGGAAGCCCAGAACTGGACACAGTACTCCAGGTGCGGCCTCACCAGAGCTGAGGAGAGGGGCAGAATCACCTCCCTCGACCTGCTGGCAACACTCCTCCT
>JAUBOD010000076.1:254826-294541 GCA_032353885.1 Nothura maculosa
GGTACTGGTGCCTGGGGTTATTCCTCCCCAGGTGCAGGACCCTGCACTTGTCCTTGTTGAACCTCATGAGGTTCCTCGCTGCCCAACTCAGGTTCCTCGCTGCCCAACTCAAGTACTTTTGGATGTCAAAATGCTAAAAGAAGCAATGCTATTATCACATATTGAAATGAATATAAACGATTAAATTGGGATTGCTAGGTAAAAGACATGTTATTCCTAATTTAATCCGAAAATCTGTTCTATGTGAAACAGATCTATTCGTCAGAAAGAAGAGGAGAATATAAAAAAATACACTTGAAGAGTGTCTTTTAGAAACTAATACAACTGTGGCCCAATACAAGACAAGGAAACAATGTGCATTTTAGAGGAAGATGAAGAAAGAATGGAGTTTCAAGTGAAGGAATTGATGTTGAGGGTAATATTCACTGCCCTATCAGGGGCCAAAAGGAGCCTTGAGCAGTATTTCAAAGAAGAGTTTCACTTAATTTTGAAAAAGAGTGAATACCACACTCTGAAAGAGAGACAGTGAATAAACTGTCAAATGGAAAATATCATGTGTGTTAAGCCCCAGGTCCTGCTTACAAGTGTAGAGCATGCTATCAAGTTCTCTCTGAATGACTTTTCTGAAAACTACAGAAATGCATTTAGAACCCCAAATCAAAACAGTAAAACTAATTGCCATATTAACTATATTTACTTATGAGCTTATTCTGATATTTAGAATAGCTTTAAGAATACTATCTTTGCATTTCTTGATGTGTATACATATCTTGGTATGTTTGCATATCTAGTATGAAAATTCTATCATAAATTGTCCTAATCTGTGTTTTTCTTAGTTTTCAGCAAATATGGACAATTTAGATCAAAGGAAATGACAGTAATGAAGAGCTGCTCCTCAAAGTATTTTTCAGAATCCTTTATGGATTATAGCAACATTTGCAAGCCATCACAACATGAAAAGACAATTTATACTGTTCTTACCATATGGTATCATAATTTGAGTATAAAAATGGAATAAAATAATTTAATAATAAAGTATAATTCCCCTTTTCAAAGGATGAGCATATAGGAGAGGATCATGTGGCAACTTAAAAATTGACTAGGTTCATCAAATGAATTCTTTGAGTTGATGTTACAATAACTGGAAATATGAGTTTTTGTCTTGTGTATGCACTCTCTACAGGCATAGGGTTTCTCCTCTGCCTAGCTCACTGCTTGATACTTCAGCAAAACATCAGACCTTACCTGCAGGTAATGTGCATTGAACTAGGATACACCTTGCTCAGACATGATTGCTATAGATCCATTTCTGTGTATCATTTCAAGGTAATTTAAAAACTCTTTGATCCTTATCTTTTGAGTATAGCTCTGCAAATGCAAATCAGGCCTCTTGTATGTGTTACAATATCTATTTCTGTCTGGCAGATGAAGGAAATAATTGATGAAATGCCTTAATTACAAACTCCTAACTGACTTCAGATTGATCGCAAGAAAATGCTCTTTTTGCACATGTTAATTCTTATTTAAAATGTAAATGTTTATTCATCTTAAACAAATTAAAATGGTACATGGAAATATCTTCTGAGCTCATCATCTTTTAAAATATTAAGCTAATATAAAGAGACTGACAAAGAACATTGCTACCACTTCATTGTCCTTGAATTCATTTTAAAAGTAAAGAAAGGAAAATTACTTCCTAAAAGAAAATTAGGCAATAAAATATGAAAACAAATTGAAGTACATCTGAATGATAATATCAACCTAATCTTACTGAAATTATGATAAAATTAAACAAAATAAATCAATGATAATACCTGGTCTTTTTACACACCTGTGGTGGCCCACTCAGCAGCAGCCTCCTTGGGTGAAAGGTGTCCATCCTGCCCTCATTTCTGTTATTGTAGTCCATATGGATTGGCTTGGGAACCGTCCATTGACGGTAGTACAGAGACTGCTCCGTGCATGTCATCATTTTACTCATAAGAGGACGGAAAGAACTTGCCCACATCACAGAATGATAAGGCAAGAGGGAAGATGATTTTGAAAGTCCACTGCTGTCAGTAGATGTAACAATGTCATACACCAGCTTGGGCAGGAAAACTATAGGAGGTTGTTTTGATGCTTTGGTCATGGAGCATTGAGAGTTTTGTAGGATGAAGGAGTTATGAGTAGATGCAGAGGAGGAAGAGGAGGAGGAGAAAGGGGAGGAGGATGAAGACGTGATGGAAATTTGGGCACTTTTTATATTTTGTTTTGTATCCAGTTGTTCAGATAAAGGTGGCAAGTGTTTGCTGATCACTGTTTGTGCCCCTTTGTCTACTTTCTGCTTCTGCCTTTCATAGTTATTTGTAGATTCTTCAGCACTGCTGCTTAGGACTTGGTGGGAGGATCTTGTATCCCCCGTTGTTATCAAAGGAGGAGATGACTCACTGCAGAATGCTGTAACTAAAAGAGGAAATCTATCTCAACACAATGCAAATATCTCTGCAGGTCAACATCCAAAGTCAAAGAAAAAGAAATCCTTTATACAGATCATCCATCAAATAATGCAAATCCTTCTGCTATCTTTAATTTTACACATGCAAGAGGTCTTAATGGGACTACTTGTTTCCTATGTCTAAACATGACAAGTGGCTTCCAAAGCACTGAAGTAAACAGGAAAGTTTTCAGTGATTGCTCTGTTCTCTCTCCCTTACAGATTCCTTACTAAATTGGGTCAAGTCTTCATCAGATACTGTCATCACCCCTGGGGGCACTGCTAGCTACAGGCCTCCAACTAGACCATGCACCACCAATCACAACCCTCTGAGTTCTGCCATTCAGATTGTTTCCAATCCACAACATTGTTCATTTAACCCATTCACAAGCTATTTCCTCGTTAGACTATGTAGATGTCTACACAGGACCATTATCTAGAGATAAATGATTTTAAGGTCTTACTGGAAGCTTTTGAAGAGAGAGATGATGATGCAGAATCATGGGAACAAGATCTTTCTCTTTTCATAGGACTTCTCTTTTCTGAAGCAGAGCCTGTTTTGTGAATGGTAACAGGAGAAAAGAAAATGCATTTTAAGTAAGCCTCTAAGAAATTACAGCTACATTGTGAAAATCAAAGAGTGAGGAGAAACAAGTAACAGTTTTCTAGGTTCTGATCTCATTCTGACGCTGTTCTCAGCACAGAGTATTCGTATCATGCAATATTGCTTTGACCTATGGACAGATCTAATTACGCTCAGCTGCAGCCAAGAACATGGAATTACTAGCCATGTGTCAGCTATGTTATTTTTTTCCTATCCATTCCTTACTTTCCACGCTATTTCACTGTCAGGGAAACCAACTGACAACAAGCTCTATTTTGCTAGTATGTTATGAAATTGCCTCCTACCCCATACGCTACAGCTGTGTGGCTAGACTGTATCAGAATTTGGTGATGACAGACCATACATATCCACCAAGGATATTCATTTATCATTCCTAGCTTAGACTTCTAAGTTAAAATGCTTTTTATTTTTTCTATAGAGTTTTACTGTAACACACAGAAACAAAGCACAGAAACATAAACACCTCCAGCAGACATGTCAGATCAAGGGTCTTTCTTAGAGATCTAAATTGGACTCTGCAGGAGCTTGCCATGCTTCATGGACTAGAAGAGTAGCCTTATAACTTAGAAGTCACCTAGATTCTGATCACATACAATCTGGGCTTATTTTACACTAAGTAGAGAGAAGTAGTCATTATCCCAGCAGCAGACTGTTGTTGACAGTTTGAGTATAACCTTAGGATTTCTTTCTTATATCAAAGGTACCTATTTTATTGAAGTAAATAGTTAATTAGTTGATTATTTCCTTACTCTGGTCTGCTAGTCTTATTATTAATAACATCTTATTAGATGAACAATAATCAGTTCTCCTTATCCTCAAGTATAGAAAAAGAAATAGCAGGTCACATAATGAGAATTAACTAACATATGGGGTTAAAAACCCTTGTTCTCCACAGTTTCAAGTCACAACAGATAGTAATAAGAATTAAGAATCTAATGATGCCTAATAATGTCCATCAACTATCACTCAAAACAAAAATCCTGTTGCTAAGTAAATTATTGTTGTATATTTTCACTTTTATGTATTCATCTTTGCACTTAAAAAATACTCAACAACTTCACACTTTCCATTTGAATTCATGGGCATTTCCAAGGAGTGCTCAAAAGTTACTACACTCCAGTATATGCTCCTGCCATACTATCTAATTTTGCGAAACTAGAGATGATTCAGCTTGACTATACTGATTCAGCTTGACTATCTACATCACTGGCAGTATGTCAGGATGTCTTAGGTAGCATTTGCCGGGGCCAGTTTAGGTGGTGCTGCCTCTGCTGGGAAGAGGGAAAGGGTGTCACTGCTTCCCAAGAAGTAAAGTGTGGACCTCCCAGCTGAAGGGAGTACAAAACTGCTAGCAGTGAGTTTTACTGCGTGTATTCACTTCAGCTCCACGAGTTAGCTATTAGAACATACAGGGCAAAGAAAATATAGCACCACAGGAGGGAGACAAGAAAGCAGAGAGAGCAAAAATGCAGCAGCAGAACTGCCCCAGATTAAAAGGAGGCAGCAGCAGCAGTCCCTGGATGGGGAGCAGGGAAGGATGAGGAGACAGGGACTCAGACTAACTCCAGAAAGCCTCGTTGATAAGATGCCCATGCAATCCTGCTTTTTCTAACACAGCTCAATCATTTCAAAACTTCTCTTATCGTTTCTACTAATAATACCTTCTGTCGCTATTTCTTCATCTTCATTATCAGTGCTGCTTAGTTTTTCTGGGTCACTCTCTAACACATCACTCACAACTGCTTTCTCTGTATGAATTTCTGAGCTCACAAAGTACGCTGCCAAACCAAGCTCTTGCTCCAAGGTTGTCCTTACCAAAGATGATGAATTTATTAAACGTAGGTCACAGTATCTCAACGATCTGGAGAGAAACAGAGCATAGTATGAAAACCACTGTAATTTGCTCTTTATTTTTTTCTTTTACACACATAACCAAAGAGGAATTTTGTCATGATCATCTTAATTTATGGATGAAATAGAGCACTATTTACATTTTGTGCTTGACAATTTTATCACTGTGGCACATAAAACTTTATTATTTTCAATCTATTTGATCTAATGCACTGAAAATCAGCATAAGAAGCCAAATATTCTTGTGGGTTCTAAATCTAACACAAAGAAATAAGAATCAGGTAACTAGACAGAAGCATCTCTTGCCATTTGAGAGCTCCAGGGCATCAGGTCTGCCTTCCAGGTGCTGCTCCAGAGGGCACGGCTTTCTCACAGCTCTTGTGCAAAATGCCTGTATTTTGCAGATCTCAGACACTCTGAGGTATTATCTCTAGCCACCTTTTTTTATGCATCCTTACACTCTCCATGTAGCTGAGCCATATCTCAAAATATTTTTGAGCTAGTTTTATTATGTTTATACCAAGGGCCAAGCTGAACTTGAGGGTCATTTTACATTCTTACACCAGCAATTTACCTAATCAACCTGTAGAACAGAAGTCACTTCACAAACACCAAAAGATTTGAAATTTGTAGCACAAGTCTCAGTTCTATCTTTATTTTTTATTATCCCAAATACACCAGCTGCCATTTTCAGATCCCACCTTTTTTTCAATTCATGATACAAGAATTGTCAAAAATGAAAATAAAAGGCCTTGCTATGTAAATCTCAGTTTTACATTCCCCAAAATTATGACACAGTTAATAATTAGCCATCTGATAAGCAATGGATAAAAAAACTCTGCAACTGAAAAAATACAGCATTGTCAGGATCTTCTTACCGTGGCAAAGATTCCCCTTGTGGATCCATACCACTGAATATCAATATACAAGGCAGACCTTCCAGTTCCAAATAGGTCTGTGGCCGCCAGTCTACATCTTCAATTTTCTGCCACACCTAATTAAGGTAAGAGACAGTGTTGGATATATACATAGGCCACAAATAAAAATTTAGAAAAAATACTTCACCATGCATTTGTACAGTGAACATTTGTACAGTGAACAATCCAATGGCTGGATTACCAAAATAAGCTATAGATCAGAGACTAAGTATGCAGTTTGCAGAATTTCCTAGTACTGGTTATCCATCCAAGGAGTTGCAATGATCCCTCCTCCCAGGAATGAATGGGAAGGATGACTGAATCCCACTCATCCCTCTTCCATCCATGGAAAGAGTGCCCATCTCTTGCAATGTCTCCTTTATTTCCCTTCCCTGCTCCTGCCCTGGCATTTTCTTTCTCTCCTCAGCACACAGAGAATAAGGATGAAACGAGTTTCTGGAACAAGAAAAGCATAGAGGATTGCTTCTCATGGCAGTTAAAGTACAGATCTGTGAGCCTAAGAAAGGAAATGAGATAGGAGTGAGACTTTGGAGGAAGAGGGAAAAGCTGGATGTGCTGAATACATGTACTGCTGTCCTCATGTGCCATCCTCTGAAGCCTCCTACTTTCCCCCACTTCCCCACAGTGGTCAGTTTTCCTGATAAATTCAAGTATCAGGTATTCAGCATCAGGTCCTACTGCTTTACACACACCTAACTTAGTACATTCTACTATAGCACTGACCTAAAAGAAAGCAATGAGCAGTAGAAGCAACAGTATGATGGTTCAATCTCTGGAATTACATCTGCGCAGTGCATGCTGGAGAAAATAACCAGATAACGACTCCGAACTAATACTGATTCTTCAGGATAAGTCACTCCTAATCTACAGTAGAATGAGATCAGTATCAGGCTCTGGATCTCAGAGAACTTTTTCTAACGTGTATCAAAGCAGAATGTATTGTATAATGTACAATATGTATATTTTATACATAATACTCTAGAGTATAAGTACATTTTAATTTAGGTGATCAAGTGATAGGCTGTGTCAGAGACCTTTTGTTATATAAATGAGCCCAGGCCTTGGACCTGAAGTAGTGAATCCATGCATCTATGGATCAATGCACAGTCCAGACAACGTCAAATATTGAGACATGAATACTGGGCTGTTCTAAGCAGCATACTGACTTGGTGACTCCATGCCACCTGCTGGTAACCAGAATAACTTAACTCTCAGCTCGTCACTGCTGTGCTATGACTATAATGATTCTGTGACTAAACAGTGACAAGACTGTGACAATCTTTACATGTCTTTTTTTTACCCTATTGCTCATGTTCTGTACATATAAAGACAGTTCAACTATTTGGGATGGTTGCTGTGGGGGTGAAGTTTTACCCATATTAGTCAATATCAAGCTGAGCAAGTAGAACATAACCAGAGGTAGGATAGTACAGTAACCTCAGAAGTCTGAAATATCAAAATATAGAAGTCATACTCCTTATGATATATTATTTTTATTTTTACTGCTAAGACTTGCACTTCAGCTTACATGCATAAGTCTCACCAGTAAAATCTCCCATCTACCCATCTAATGAACTGTGTACTCCCAGCACGTGTCATTCTACAAGTTACCTTTAGTTGCTCCAAAAAGTGCTTTCCTATTGTGATTCCAGAACTGGGATTTCCCAGGATTATCTCAAAGTTATCTTCAAGGGCTAGTCTTTCCCTTACATTATACAGACGCTCATAGGCCACTGCAGCCAGCGGAGTGCATGGAATTCTCAACACTACCATGAGGCCATGGCCACTAGGACACTGTCTTGATGAGTTTATTAAGTTTTGGGTGATCTCCAGAGTTTCAACTGAGGTATAATTCTTCATCTGGGAAAGACCACACACTGCCATCATAGCTGCGGAATAGTGTTGGATGAGGACGAAAGTCCTTATCACTGCACTGTGTAACCTGGGAAACCTGAAATAAATGGTGCATTAAATGGTGAAATATTAGCGTGCCAAAGTGAGAAACCTAATGTTGTACAAAATATAGCACATACTATTTTATTCTGTTACAAAAAATATCTACTACTCAACAGAACAGAATCTCACGAAATTGTATCCAGATGGTCTTTGCAATGTATCATTTCACAATCACAACTGACCATATCCCTCCATTTCTTAATAAAGGTTTAATAAGCAAGAAGTCCAATGAAGTTACAACATCACAACTTACCAATCAGAATTTGCTAATGCACTCAGTAATATCACAGTTCAGAATGAATACACTTGCCAATGGGTACTGCACTCTTCCTGATATGTTGATTTTTTTCTTGCATGTTTTCTTAGTAGAAACCTAAGCCAATTACTTCCTGTTTCCAATGAGATATTGAAAGTATAGGCAGCATCCCAGGAGAGCTCCATGTTCCCAGAAGCTTCCAGGTACATATTCTGCCTGAATCCTTAGTCCATAGAAAGGAGAGAGATGGGCATGCAGCAGCTTCCTGTCCTTTGTTTTTCATAGAAATTAAATCCAGGAGAACAGTACAAATAGAAGTTATTGCTTGCTTAAAAAGGAGCCTAAAATGTGGGATCAGAGCTCCCCAGGATGCTGCAGCAAGTCTCAGCAGCTACGTGTGGGTGGGCTCAGCACTTTCCCAGTTAGAAATACAAATATACACCAATATGTTTATTTTCTCTCAGTTCATTCACGGTTGCACACAAGCACCTAATATGGCACTATTCTCTTCCAGTGATTTTAAACTTTCTGGTAGCCTCCACAGAGAGCAAGAAAATCTAACTGAAGTGCTGTCAAGTTTTGATGATATTCCACAGTTTTGAAGTAGACAAATGATAGCAAAATCTCTTTTTCTTTTTATGTTCAGGCTTTTGTGGTCAGTAAATAATAATGTTGGATAAAAGCAATGATTCATTTAAGATTACAGGATGATGCAGTCAGAGATTATTATAACCTAGAAGTAACTACTTGTTCCAACAACCAACATCACATTGGGCTAAACAATGCTATTGACAGTAAGAGACATCCTGGACCGACTAGATTACAGACCAAATATATGCAAAATAAAATCAGCTTCTAGTCCAGTAACTCAGGTCATTAGATGAATAATTTCCTAATTAAAGCAAAAATGTGTTTTACCTCTTTCCCAAAGCCATGACCATTGCTTCAAAAGAGCTGTCATACCGGAGCAGTGGAATACTATGCCCAGAGAGGGTGGACTCAATGAATTCTGACAGTCCAAAGTATTTCTTGTTTTCATTATATAAATCTACACCCTAGAAAAAAAAATGAGGAAAGAACAATTTAAAGGTAAAGCCCCTAATTATTATTTTATAATTGATAATCACTTATGTTTGACATATTTGCAATCTCTCTCTAATAAGTATATCTGTTCAGACACATATCAAAGAGGAGAGAAAGAATTAATTTTTGTGAGAGAAAGAAGTTTGATTAATTTTTTTCCTGTTTCTTTCTCTCTCCTTCTCATTCCCATAAATGCACACAAATGCACATATGTATATTGCACGTACCATAAATGCACATATGTATATTTATATAAACACATAGAACATCTTTATAGATATAAATATGCTCAAATATGTATACATATGAAAAAATATGTATGTACATATACAATAATGC
Source organism: Nothura maculosa (assembly GCA_032353885.1). Taxonomy (NCBI): domain Eukaryota; kingdom Metazoa; phylum Chordata; class Aves; order Tinamiformes; family Tinamidae; genus Nothura; species Nothura maculosa. The sequence continues at coordinate 264,351 of JAUBOD010000076.1, forward strand.
ACTATAGTGAGATTTTCTGATGGTTTCCATTTATGTAGCTCATGAATTTTTAGCAGAAGTACTATAGTTTATAAAAGAAAAAGAGAATGAAGAACACAGAAAGAAATGAAAGGATAAGCAAAGGGAAAGAAGTCTGCCACAAACTGAACAAGAGAACGATATCATACCAGCTTGGATCCTCCAAGCATGTGAATGTACTGTAACTTATGAAAATCTCGCAAAAGCACCTCAAATCTTACATTGCTGTATGACGAAGGCCAGTGGATCTCATTGTAAGGGCTTATATGAGTATGCTGTGTCTGCAGCGCGTAGGGGAAGGAAGTCACATGGAGGGTCACAATATTGGGTGCCTCTTTCACCTCCCTGCAGTTCAGCAGTCTATCAACAAGTCCTGTAGACAGCTCTGTTTGAGGATAAAGGCTATGCATAGCACTGCAAAAAAGAAATCCAAAACTCTCCAAAGTGATTGTCACACAGGAACATTTGTTTCAGTGGAATATCCTTACCTAGGCATGAAATTGAATAAACATGTACAAAATATTTAGGACTTTATTCTGTGCCTTACTTTCGTTGCAGAGAAGGGTGGGTAGAGAAGTTCAAATTATTTTACTGCAGGTGAAAATTTCTCCATCTGGTAAATTCTCTAGCTAGCAAATTACCAGGCTTTAACAGCCTTCAGAATATGAGAGAAAAGAAGCTGACATTATGGCTAGTTGCCAATAGCCAGGTAGTCCTCCAGGAATTATGGCTAGATGGTTAGTATTGCCCTTGAGAAAATATAATTCTCACCTAAAAAATCAAGACGAAAAATGACAGACAGTCAGTATGACAGAAATACAGAAGACTACCTGTGATAGAGGTATTATGAAAGGGAATAGTTATGTTAGAGCAAATACCAGTATCATGAAACACAGTCAGTTCTGTGCACTAATGTAAGCCTGAGCCCAAATCTACAGTACCTAATTTTTGTCATTTACCTGCAACGACTAAATTACAGGCCTACTCACTCACTCCAGTAGTCTTATGTTATCAGTGAAAAGTGGTAAGTAACTCTGGAAACTGATTCCACCCGTGAACTATGACAGTCTTTGGAGATGCCTGAGTCTGCTGCGATTGCATAGGCAGCCCTGGGCAATTACATTCCTCATTTAGGCAGCTCAGTTAGCTGAATTCAGGTCAGTTCCATGAATCCTGCTTTGCAAGGTTGTCACTTAAATATCTGCCACTTGCACATTTTTATTCGATAAGAGGAAATAATATCAGCATTAAGCATCAATATAAGTACTTGCCTATCACTTCTGGGTGTTAGATGCATAAATATATGACAGGCTGTGACAGCTGTTACAGAGGTCATGTAAGTTCTTAAGACAGAGGAGAGCAGAAAAGGTAATCCTCGTATATATATATAAAAATTGGGGGGAAACAGTCATTCTTAACCAGTGTGAAAGCCAAGGCCTTGTCATTTCATTTGCAAGTGAAATCCCACAGTTTACTTATAGAAACAATACCATATTCCCACAGTTGGAACATGGCCATGTTTCCTGAATTCAGTATTTCCCCAAGCTCCTCAGTGCCTCAGGAGCTGGGAAGCAAAAAGAGCCCAACTTCTCAGCAGGCCAACTGCTAAGAATCCAAGGAAATATGGCACTGTGCATGGAGCAAGGGGCTCCACAAAGCTGCCAGGAAGCCCAGGGAGCATCTGTCAGAAATCTCTGCTTCCCTCAGAAATTTAGCTGAAATCACTGTTTCCACAGATGCTTTCAATTCTTACAAACTAATGACAGTGGACAGAAAAAAACAAACATTGTACTGGAAGACTTCCTATCAGTTAAAGAAATAAACAGCAGTGTTGGCTCATTAGTTGTCTGGTTGCAGTAGAGGGTTTTTGCATGTTTATAGCCCAGAAGACATAGTCAGAGCTCAGGGCACTTTCACAGGAAGCCTTCCTGTGCAAAGACAACGGCCAGGCAAGAAACAGTGATGGTGGCTGAAAGAAGATCAGAACAGTGAGTAGAGAAAGCTGAAATCTTCCAGTGATGGGTAATATAATGATTAAGATGATAGAAATATGTGAAGAATCTGAACAGAAAATATGTTTGTTCACTGCATGGGAAGTTAGTAGAAAGCTACAAACAAAATGAAGAAAGGGATATGTCAAAAACATGATCATGAGAATTAATACAAATCACAGTAATTTCTCTAAAAAGTCACCGTTCTCTTACCTCATTAGATCCCAGTGTGCATGATCATGGATTAGGACAAACAGTGTGTGGGGATTCTGCATAGAGTTCTGTAAAAAGACTTTGAATTTAATCTGAGCCTCTACATCTAGTTTCATAACATACTGTTCCACCATCTGCTTTGTGAGATGCTCCTTTTCTAATCCAAGTTCTAATAAAATGCCTATAGAAATGAGGGAAAGATCATTATTTATACATACAAATTTAACAAAATTGATGTTTATCTAAAATAAAAATAACTAGAAAGCACCTGAGTGCCAGAGGTGAAACAAGGTCTGCTGGTAAGTCACTTCAGAGGGTGGAACACAAATCAAGAAATCAATTTTCTCAAAGGAACCCAAATCAAGATTTTGGGTGCTGGAGTCAGCAATTGAACAGATATGAGACAGCAATTTCTGAGCCACTGCTAGCTGGAATGGACGAATCTGATGTCGCTCAATGTCATAACCTGTAAAGAGGCAAAATTATGTTCACATACATGACCAAAGCCTAGCTTCATGAAAAATCTTAAAATCTGTCAGTGGATAATTAATCTGCTTTTCAACAGAGTTTATCTGTGAGCAAGAACTATGCTCTACGAAAACCTAAATGCAATATGCAAAGAAATTTTTCTACATGTGGGCATTTTAGTCCCCTGAGTCTCTTAAATGGCTTGGGGCTGAGGCTGAACTCACATGACCATGTCTGCTAGTGCAGAGGTAAGGCTTAGAGCTTCAGAGGCTACAATATTCAGTGCAATGAAGCAGAGCATCCACCACTGTAAATATGGATAACAGAAAGCATGAATTTCTTTTAAACTCAGAACAAATTCAAGAGCCTAAGGGTCTGCCCATATGCATCTAACTACTGATTCCCAGACCTAGCCTGAAGCACCCTGTAGAAAAATCCTCCTTACTTGTACATACAGCTGTTCCAGTTCCATTTAACAACGTTGGTTTATTTACTGAGGCAGGAAGAGATGAAGAAATGTGTCCTTGGTTTTCTTGATAAAATTTCTCCAGTAAAATATCAATGTCACCCTCTATCAGATTGAAAGCATAGTGTTATACAATGTTAATATGTTAACACTTTAATACGTTAATATTAGATGCGATTCATACTGATTTTGTGTAGTATATTTTAATGAGTTTTCTGAATGCTGGCTAGTTACCCTGCTCTTGTCTTACTAATCTTTTGCACAAGAACTCTTTCATTATTTTCTATTGCATCTGTTTTTATACCATATTATTAATTAAAAGACCACAGAATGTCAGACCAACTCTATATAACAGTGATTAAGACTTTAATAGAGGATTGCAGAAAAACAGCTTCAAGGCTCTGCTACAAATTAGAAACAGCAAAGATCTTAAACTGGGTTATTATTCGATATTCTAACCATTGATATTTTACTGTTCACTAATAAGGGTTACAAGAAGCTTTAACAAATCTGATATAGAGCATAAATATTTTTTAAATATTTAACATTTCTGAGAGACAGATTAAAAAATGCCTATGCACACACGTTAGTGTGTGCAGTATTTCCTTGGCATTTGAAAGGATGTCTGAATATGCCTGAGCTGAGCTTAGAATGGCAGTGCCTACCCTGCAAAGAGCAGCCTGATGGATGTGGATAGCACTGAGTTTTCAAACTTTCTCTTATATGTTCTGCTCAAACAAGAGCAGCAGCAAGGCATTTTGAGAATCATGCTTTGAAGAAACTAAGAGGAGAAACACTAACACAGACACGACTTGCAAGATTTCTCTAAAAAGGCCAGTCAAAATAACATGACATACCCAGAAAGTGTTCTTGTGATTTGCTTACTGGGGTCATACAAGTGCCAGAGGGAGCTGTGCTGTCCCGTTAGCCCTGACAAGGGCACTCCATTTGCTCAAGTTGAGAGAGAATTTTGCATTTGCCATGTGGTTGTAACTAGTCCAGTCAGTCCTGCCTGCCCTAATCCTCAGTCTACTCTGTTAAAAATCAGTCCAGCAACCCTGGATGTCTGCGGTTCTCCTCTCTTTTCCATGTATCACGATCAAGTTGACAGTATGATAAATCCAAGTACAAAAGACAAATCCTTTCTTTTATAACAGAACTATAACCTATCACTATGTGCTTAGGGCAAAAGAATTTATCTATTCCTATGACTCACTTTCACATTGAAGTACTATATGCTCAATGACTTGCTTAAAGATTTTTTTGAAACTCAGATTTTTGAAGCTTACACTTTTAGGAGGAAATTCAATTCAAATGTACTTTCACAGAACATTCTCACATATTTTTATATATTTCTAATAGCATCTTGCTTCTGAAAGGTCTTGAGCACTGCAATTTTCACTAACTTAAAAGGTTAAGGCAGAGATTTGGAAATATATCTATTTATAACATGCTGTGTACCTGGGCAGAGGGTGCTAAAGAAGGATCCCAGAGTTTCCACTTTGCCTGTGACCAGCTGATAGTTAACTTCCTTTTGATAGTCTGAAGGGCTGAGCATGCTCTCAGACAGAACTCTTGCCTGATATTTCCCTAAAAGAATAAAAAGGCCACTTGAAAGCATTTCAAAATAAAGCAAACTTGTTCTGAATCGTAATAAAAATACCACTCAGCTAAATCAACACCACATGCACAAATATTGCTGATGAGTCTCTTTACTATATAAGTATGTACAAGTGTCTCTAAAGTAAATTCACAGTTCGTGTTTTTCTGTATTGCTCTCCCATTTTAGAAAATGTGTGCTTTAGGAATTAAAAAAGAAAGGATATTGATAGTCAAAGGATTTTGCCATTTGCCTCACTAAAATAATGAATCTTTGTCTGGCTATTCAAACCATTTAACTGTCAGCATAGCCCTTGACAGATAGTTGAAGGCAATAAGGTTGAAAGATCATCTTTCAGAAACTGAGGAAATTCTGACTCATCAAAGTCACAAAGAGCAGGGCAGTTTTATGTGTCCGCTATAACTCTCCACTATTTATTTGCAGTTCTGTAATTTGGGATTCCTTGGTAGGAAAACACGTAATAGAGGCAGTGTGTGATCTGCTGGGGAGAGACACAGCTGCGCAGTATCGGCTTGGATCTATCAAAGCTCATTATTTCTTGGTCAAAATCTTACTCTGAGGCAGCTTACTGAAATCCCAGCCTAACTCTGTATCAGAGAACACGCATTATGAAGGCCTGTTTGGAGATGCATCATTGGGTTCGCACCTGTTATCACAATGCAGGAGTCAATGGCTCGGTTTCTACTAGCACATATGATCACCACATAGTTCGTCTTTACTAATTTCCCTTCAACGAGCAGCTTGAACATCTCTGAGAGCCCTTCAGCCAGGGAGTAGCTGCACTCGATGATGTGGACGCTGTCGTTGCAGGAACTGGCGGCCAGCGCTGCCAGCCAGGGCAGCTGGGCCGAGGTGACGGGTGCCAGCGGGCCGGGCACCTGCGCAAAGCCCTGCGGAAGGGCCTGCTGGTGCTGACGGATCTCCGAGAGATGTGATTCCCGCCACGAGCGCATGAAGATTTGCTCCAGGTCCTCAATCAAAGGGACCTGGTCTGAGGCTTAAAAAAATGAAGAGGAAAGGGTTCATACCATGAAATGGTCTAACAATGACATGGAAAGAAAATAAATTTTTCTTGCAAAACTAGTATTTTTTAGAGATGATTGTGTTCTGGATTTATACAGAGGTGAACTAAATTCTGCACTTTCAAGCCCCTTTTTATACTAAAATAAAGCTGCTCTGAAAGCTGGCTATCAGGATTTAGAAATACTTAAGAGGTTGAGTACTGCCTACGCATTTCAAAGAATGACACTGTATGTACCAGCAATGATATAAAGTTTTTTTTTGTTTTGATTTGTTTTAGTTTTTAACTGCTGAGCTACCAATTATAAGAAAAGCTAAACTTCGCATGATTATATTTCAATGGGTATCTGATCTTCAAGAACAATCATTTATTCTTTCTTCAGTACAACGATCATTTATTTTTTCTTCAGTATCACACACAAAATTTTTCAGTATGAAAGGTCCTAAGAGTAATATTTAAGTTGTACTAGCAATCCATGCTGTTATAATACTCCTTCATGTGCCAGAATGAAATCTATCCACTGTAGTCTACCTGGATGAAAGATAATCTTACCTAATTGAACAAGGTAGTAGACTGTCAATAAAAGCTGCATTTCCTCTGAAATAGGCTGTATTGTGGATGCACCATATTGTTCATATGCTCTAGACAGAGACTGAGAATTTCTGTAGCAAGTGTATAGCAAAGGGCTCACTATAACATCATTCAGGTTTCCACAAAGATATGGGAAGTTTCCATGACCTATGAAATACACAGTGTTTGTACACATCAATTTCACAAGTTCCCATTTATGTATTAGACATTTTTAAGAGCAAACCCTTAAAAAGTGACAGCTTTAGTAGTCCTTAGCAGGACTTGACATGTTTCTTACAAGAAGAAGATACAAGGATTTGTTACCTTTAAAAATAACTGGCTTTGCCTTGCAGATTTTCAACAGGTTATCAGGAACTGAGACAGGTTCTCCTGAACCCACCACAGGAGATGAAGCTGGCCCCACCAAAGCAGAGTGTGGTAAAGATGACAGACTTCCTCCATCTAAAATTTAATGTGTAGTATCACTGTCAGGTCTAATATTGACAATATTGATTTCTTCAATGAAGAGATATTAAATTTGTTATTAAAGTCATTAAACATCAGTTTTACATACTTTTTATGGTCATATCACACAATTCCTGAATTGCTACAACCCATGTTGCAATACTTAACTCTTTAGTGGATTAATTTTATTGCTGAGATTTTAAACATCACATATACATCTAAAGGCATTGAAATTGCTATAAATAAATAATTCATAATTTCAATGCAAGAACACAGGAATGTATATGATATTACTGTACAAATATTTACAATCTGTTTATTTTGTATGACATATTTAGTTTCTCTGATTCTAGACAGGATTTCCTGCTACATATAGTAACAGAAACAAATTTTAAAATTTGTTCAATACTAAATTATCTATAGAAATTTTATTTTAAGCAATAGTACATCAAAGAAAATGATTTAGGGAGAGTCTGTCTGTCTTACTGCATGCAGCTCTTCTCCACCTGAACTATAAAATTCAAGTATATGCCAAGCACAATGGAGAAAATAAGTGAACTTCTCACTTGTAACAGATTTTAGCTTCGCAAATCTGTTTAATTGCCTAAAGATGGACGCAGGCACCTGTTGGGATTTATTAATAATGATTGAATGACTATCTGTTAATGAGAGCTAAGCTCAGCCTCAAAGCCAAACCCTCCAAAGTGATGCACCTAAATAATTCTAAGGAAGTAGGTATCCAATATCTTTCAAAACTTTATTAGGAATCTGCACACACTTTTAAAATATTGCTTCTTTATTCCCCATTGTTTTCTGAATAATGAAACAAATAGCATCATTGTCTTGAGTATAGCTTACCATTCTTACTTCTATTTGGAACCTGGGCGTTGAGCTGCAAGTTCCATGTTTCTGCAGATGAGGGAGATTCTGGTGACCAACCTTTATGACGCTTTTTTGGAGGCCCTGAATTTGTTAAAGTGCCTAAATAACAGTAATATTTCAGAAAGGTATTAGAATGTATTCAGTTTTGTGCATAGTAATTCATTATGTTTGGATGAATTGGATATGTGCACTAAGTACTGCAGTAGACAGTGTCAGTTTCATGAATATATGTTTTTGTATTGCTTTCATTATACTTTGCTATGTCTTACTTAAATACTTAGAAATTTTCTGGTGCAGATTCTGGTGCAAGATGACCTCTTAATCATCTTGGTAGACACCACTCACTTTACAATATTGTTTATTCTGAGAGACATGTACTAAAGAACATTTGCTTGCGTTATTTTGAAGTCAACACAATGGGCATTTTCTGTTTTTTATATCTAAACACATATTACAGTGTTCCAGGTGACCTTTCGCTGAACAAAATCTTCAAGGGGTTCATGATATTCCATATTAGTTTCTAGAAAATGACTGTTGCACTTTCCTCCTGCTCACATTTAGCTCCAACATCTTTTTTTAAACAGTAACTATCTTTATCATAGTTTTTCTGAGAGGTTCAAGCCAATCATTTCTTTCATCTTCTTCTGCACTCCTGTAAATTCCCAGAACTATAAACTTCTGCTAACATTAAGTATTAACTATTAATTATTGAGAGTCAAAAGTCCTTCAGGAACTGTTCTGCATCTTACCGGATTTCTCTCTTTCTGTTTCTGGACGTAATTATGCAAAGGTCATAACAATTCATACTGGCAGGACTAAATAGACCTGAAGTCTTTGGATTTAGAATAAGACTGTTCACATGTAGAACCTCTTTATATGCATATACATACACATACATCTTTATTTTTCAAATATATACACACAGGTTTTTCCAAAATCACTTTGTCCTTTAAACTTCTACCACGTGAGGGCAGTATATAGACACTGGTTCTATTCATGTTTTCATTTAGTTCTTGGCATAGTGTTGTGGCAGGTCATTTCAAGACAATCAGATCAATATAAGGTATTTTTCTTTTGGAAATGCCTTACTTCTTCCTACAGAGCTATGTAATATTCCAACATGTGAAGGTAATCTTTCTAAAAGGAACTGGGAAGATCTGTTTTAACTGTCTACTGAGAATGTGTGGCTGCATAGAAGAAGTAAATGGGCACAAAACAGAATTTGGCTTTGATGTTAGCAGTGCAACTAGGGAAAGCTTATTCTAAAGTGGAAATATAATATGTTTTTAGCTATAATAAAGACTAACAAGAACTTTCTTGCCCAAACAGGTCAGTGACACAGAATCCAGTTTCTTTTCCAAAAAGAAACTTGCTGAATTATTCTGAATTATTTTATTATTCTTGCTGAATAATAAAAGTTCATTGAGTACAATATTCTAAAATTGGAGCAAGCTACTGAATTCTTGTGCTCTGCTCTATGATGGACTGCAACTTAGGAATTATCCCATGAGTATTTATTTATAAAGCTTTCTAATTTCCCTCTCCAAAATCTTTGGATTTAGGAGGGAATATTCATTTCTGTTCACACAGGAAATTATAGCAACAATAATAATCATTTATTCACTTATTCTATTACTGTCCTAGAACATGTAGTTTAGAGTGAGTAAACAATAAATCCACATAATACCTAACACGGAAGGTCTTGTCAAACCCGATAGGTTATTTTTCACCAATTGTTGTTTAGGAGATTCCTTGCCATTATAAACCATTGAGCTGAATGCTGCTGTTGAAGGGATGTGATCTGTGGTTGCAGCTGATAAGAAAAAAAGAAAGTATTTACAATATATTCCAGGGTCAAGATCCCCACTTGATACAATAAACTGATCACTTACTTAAATAGAGATATCAGGTTCTGCTCAGAGTGAATGCAATACTGAATAAAATAAATCTAGTTCTTTATAGTATATATTATATCAGATATATAATCTTATACCAGATTATTTCTGTCTGACCTCAGCTTAAGTGAAAAGGTAAAAGCCCACTCTGCAATTAAATACACGTGCAAGATGCCTTAGACCCTTTGCAGGAAGACTCTAACTCTTATATGACGTTCACCAAAAAGCAGTAAAGATAATAAAGAGAATCAGTATTGGTTGCTTAAAATAACTAAAAATCCCCTAAGCCTGGATTCATGATTGTCATTCTGTTTCTAGGTACTTTTTTAATTACTTCCTTACATGTGATGCATTAAAAAAGAGGTATTCTCAAGCCTAGTATGCTTGTAATTAATGTTGCTCTTTTTAAACATTTAATCACTGACAAATGAAGGCCAGAACTGCTGTTGTAGAGAGATGAATTATTTGTTCTGGAGGGGTACCATCACAGCTATTTAGCAGGCTTCTATCTCATAGAGACAATATAACCACCAACAGATGTTCTGCAATTCTCATATGCGAATCTCTGTACCAGTCACAGGACACTAGAGAGCTGTTTTCATAATAAATTCAAATAGATCACTTTATCATCCATCACCTTGTATTTATGTTAGAGAAATGTAAAAGCAAATGGTTCAAAAATATTTTTAATCTAAAAGTTAGATATTAGTCATTAGCTTATTTTTTGATATTTAAAGAGCTGCTTTTGGCAGAGGAAAAAAACTCATGTGCTTTTAATCTAATATCCATATAATCTCTACAGAAGATTCTTGTCATAACATCAAACAGATAGGATCAGAGGATCAAACTGAAAAGACATGCTTTCCTGTAGTACTTATCATCTATGACTGGACAAACAACAGCTGCAGAAGGGTAATACCCATTTTTAGCAGTTTAAAAAATAATGGTTCTTAAAGATTTGGTTTGCCTTAGGTATGAGTAAGCTCCAGAACACCTAACCAATTAATTAACTTTAACTCTTTATACATTACTCTGGAGAAATGAAGATGTCAGCAAGAAGATTTCAAAGTATGATTCCTTTCATTATTTGTAATATGTCGTAAATTATTTAATTTGGACTCTTTAATGAAATAATGTGTTTATTTGTTCATCTTTCCACTCATATAAGTACACATAGTACTTATATGTACTTATACACATAGTGAGACTGCTTGGGACCCTAAAGTGTACCTGCTGGTTGAGTCCCGGGCAGAGCGGTTGGATTTGATGGAGGGAGAGCTTCGCTGGAGAGGCTTCCGGAGGGGCCTGAGCTCTCTGGCAGCTGGAACAAAGTGCTCGAGCAGGTGCTGGATGAAGACTGACGGCTTCTGAACTCTTAAGAAAGCAAGAATACTCTTATGCACTGACAACAGTGACATTTGCTTTGATTTGATAATTTCTGACATGAATTACTTAGAGGCCACAGCACTTGTAAGGGAGGAACTGATGTCATCTAACATGCTATCTTCGTAATAGGTCAGTTAATTGCTCTCTATAGCTGTTCTAGTAATCACCTGGCTTTAAAGATTCTTTCTTTCAACTAGTCTGGCTTTGGGTTTACACAGACGCCAGTCTCTGTGGTTTCTAAGCTTGGAGGATGAAAACCAGAGCTTGAGCACGACAGCTTCATTATCTTACCTGCCCCTTTCCAGCAGATTACAGAGCCTTTGGTCAGTGCTCCCTGTGCATTCCTGACCAGATAATACTTTAAGTGTTTCTGTTTCTTGGGCTGAGTGGTCAATTTAAGATTAATGTGATTGGAGAATTCCGTAAAGTAGCAGAAACCCTTCTTGCCACAGCCAACGCAATTGCCAGAGAAGCCTGATAAAATAAACACATATAATCCAGTGAAATAGGTGGCTCACTGTAAATAACATCCAGAGAGGACATTTCCCTGAGAGAAGCAGCTCTTTTTTTTTTTTCTTTTTTTTTTTTTCTTTTTGGTGGAGAATGAACATAAGTTCATTCTATTAACACATAATAACACTTTCCTCAAAAAAAAACAAACCACCAAATCCATTATATTGTACGTTGGCCCCTGAATTTCATAAATACTCACATTCAGAGAACAATCAAAAATATTTCATTAAGAGTTTCTGACTCAAGTGTTTAACTCCAGTCCTACTCAACACCACAGAAAGTACACGCTTCTTTCTTTTCTAGTTTCCTTTGAAATTAAATGTGTAGTTATATATCAAGAATTTAAGTATATTTAATTTTGTATATTCAGTCATAACTAAGTCTATTTAAGTATTAAGTTCCTTCTTTTTTAGAGAGAAAAAAATGGTAAAGCCTTCTTGGACTATTGATTTAAATAATTTCTTTTATGAAATTATATGTCTGGACCATGTTTTCACTCCTATTTCTGATTAGAAAAATGGCATTTATAATTTCATAGAATATGACCAGCACCCAGTCCTTGCACATACTGAGACTTCCTGTAATCAGGCCTGTGGGGCATTTCGAGTGTTATTGTCATTTCTTCCTCTCATTCAGTGTTAGAAAGTTTGAGGCTCAAAAAGGACTCAAAATGGCCATGTCATTATCACTGTACACAGAAACCATTTCTTAGCAGCTGATTAAGACTATTTGCCTTTCGTTCTTGACCAACTTTATTTTTCCATTTTCCAAAGAACTTCCCTGCAGAAAATTTTACCTTGTATCAGACCAATTAAACTCTCTAAGAAAGCTAATAACCCACAAACAACCCTACAGTGTACGACTAGAACATAATCTGCCCCATGGCCACTTACTCTCTGTTCCCTACTCATGCCCTGAAGCATTTAGGCTTCTTTAACTTCTTTAAATGACATCTAATGCACATTTTGATGTGCTCATATCCACAGAAAGCTCTACTTCTGAACTCTAGTAATATATACAAAAATTAACAGACGGTGAAGGGGAAATAAATTCCTGCAGAAAAGAAGTAAAACAAAGGTATAATTATTATTTAAAATGATGAACGCCTTAAGAAAGAAAACTGTGAGGTTTTGTTCCTTAGTTAATGATGCAAGAATTAGCATGTTTTAGTGAACCAAAAGATGGTAAAAATAACATAAAGGATTTCACATAACATATGGAGGAGATCAACTTTGAAATAAATAATATAGCTGGCCCAATAATATGGTAGATAGATGAACTATTTATGAGAATGATAAATTTAGTCATATATTTTCCATGAAATTATCTTTTCAGATAAATATTCAATACTTTCTTCTATAACAGAAGTGAAATCATAACGAGTGAAATATACATACACATGCACACACACACATATATATGTATGTAAAGTAGTTTTGACTTGACTTAGAACCCGATCACTTCCATTAGTTTTCAAATGTCTCATAACAATTTATTAAAATTCTAAGTTCATGTAGAGCAATTGTTCTGGTATCTATGGGAACAAGTAATTAATAGCTATAGAAAGATGCCTCATATCTCTGATCGTGGTAAGCAGGATGATGAAGGTCACTACGACTCCTAAGACCAGGGCAAGTCATGACTCTGCATAATCCTCCATATTAAACCAGCACAAAAGCATCTGTCCAACAGCACAGCACCTCCAGTTGCTGCAGTAAAAGCAACAAGAAAAATAAAATGGAAGTGTTAAAAGCAGTAGCATTTGAATATATTTTAAAGAGATGGAGAAATGATGACAATGTTCCTGTTAGGAAATGAAGACATCCAGAGCATCCAGATCCTCTCCAGGTTTTATCCTTTCACTCAGGGTAACCATCAGGCTGCCAAAGCCACAGGTAGAAATATCTGTCCAATAGAAAGTTTGATAAGGGTATAAAATCTTTTAATGTGGACAGCAGATCAGCTACTACCAGTAACTCCTGTAAATCATCATCAGTCTAAGCTAGTTTAGCAAACAATGGCTTCAACCTGAAGCAGCCTTTTGCCCTGCTTATCTACGTTGACCTCTTTGAGGCCTACTAGAAAATTAGAACATATATGGTATAATATATACACAAGATATGGTAAGAATATAACAGATTTAGAATTCCTTCTTGCTTTGAAAGGTCCTTGAAGAAGATTTTACAAGTTTATTGTTTAATTTTCTTTTTAAATCATCTCTCACCTGAAGCTTGGCCTGCTCTGCGAACTCAGCTAAGACTCCTTTTATGTAGGCCCATATGTCCTGATTTGATACCTGCTAAAGCAGTTCATTGCTCTGTTAATGTTCTGTGTGTGTTGTGATGTTCTGATATTACTAATAGAAAACGGCATGATTTTATCATTTCAATGCTATAAAAGTGCTGCTAAATCATCACAAATTACAAGGCGCTCAGACTGAATTATCTAATGCCAATCTTACTCATAACACTGTTTAGCAGAAAGGATTGAGTAACAGCAAGAAGCCAAACATTTCCTAATTCCCTCTTCTCCCCATGCCTTATTTACTTGCTATGGGCCGAGGCAGTAGCTGACAAAGAGGACAGTGTGTTTCATAAACAAGCTGCATTAAATATTCTTCCATACATTATAGAAAGGACAAAGGTCAGGGGAGTCAGGGCAGCCATAAGGTGGTTCAATATATCTATGTCATGGGATTGATTTCACCAGAGAATTAGAAATCAATGCCCGGAGTTTAGAGGCTAAAAGCCTTTCACCTTTAGGTCATGAGTTCAAATCCAGCTCCGTTTCAGTAGTGACTTACGGCTGTAACTCTCTGTAGATTGTTTAATCAGAGGTTATTCAATTGTATCAGATATTGTATCACGTGCATTTGCTACATCACAATGATCAATTGCCCACAACTTAAAAAGCACTGACACAATAGGGACCCTGCGGTCAGAAGAGGGACCTCAGACTAAAAGGGTATGAAAACTGACCTACCTCCTCACTGGGGAAATGAGTCCTTGGGATCAGCACTGAGCTTGTGCTGGGGATAAGCAGAGTATTTCAAGCTGGAAGCATATCCACCTAATATTGGCATAATGTAATCTTTCATGATTTGGCAGATGTTTTCTTGTTTCTATTTTAAATTAATAATGGGGATTTATTTAATGTTAATATTTTTGTAGAATTGTCTAACTTCGTCTAACTTCCTTTAGACAAAGAATGATCATTATCCAACTTTTCAACAAGAATATTTTTCTCTCACAAGGAAAAAGCACACAAGCACTGACAATGCTCCACATTTTTCCCTTCCATTCAGCACCATTCCACTTGAAGATTGAAGTCCTGCGTTAATGAATAAATGAATTCATTTGGGTCAACCCAAAAAGCTCCATTGTAGCATAACTCACTACTATTACAATGACCTAACAGAACATTGTACATTTTCACAGAGACAACCACAGTATTTTACAATACAGTATTTTCTTACACACAGCTTAATATGCGAGTAAATTAATTTTTTTTCTGTCATTCCAACCTCAGGGACTCACTGAAAAAAAAAAAAAAAAAAGGATTTCTATTCTCTGCTAAGGAAGCAGGCAGTTGTTTAGTCTTTTGGGAAGAAAAATGATGGGTGAATAGCTGCTCTGTTTACCATGAGAGACTCTTCTTAAGGAGGAAAAGGGGGAAAAACTCAAAAGAGAAAAAAGCCTTTGGAACTAGCACAAGTTAGCTGCTTTTATTATGAAATTTAAAAACTGCACAGTGACAGAAATACTTCCTCCATCTAAGTATTCTTTCAGATCATAAAGAAACAAGAAATAGCTTTCCAAAGGCCAAAAAAAAAAGAAAAAAAAAATCTATTCTGCAGATTAATAACATTTGTGATCTAATGTGATTTACATAAATATACGAAGTACATGCTCAAGTTCCTGTGAAACGAAAAATATTTGCTGGACAAAAAACTTAGTCTCAAGAAAAAATGATTTTTCTCTTGGAATAATATAACAACTGTAAAAACAGACAAACAAAACAACCTAACTCTTCTGCAGAAGTGACTTTCAAATCACAAGCACGTTTACCCTGATGGTGGGACAAGCCATTACTATAATCATTAAATTGGCACAAGCCCCAGAGGCACCTCAGCAGCCTCTCATGGAGACAAGCCCATAAGTCAAAAGCTGGTCAGGAAGCTACCAGGACATTTCCTGTTTTCTTCTGTATTTTTTATTTGCTTTGCAGGCGTCTGCACAAACGTACACAAGGAGACCATGAAAAATCAGGAAACTACTGCATAATACCTTGGTATCTCTTCCCTCCAGACAAATTTGTTTGGAAAAATTCTACAGTACTAATTAAAAGCTGTCTTACAAAAATACAGTTAATTAAGAGGAAAAAATAAAAAAAAGAAATTGAGAAAAAAACAACGTGGTTCAAGGTGCAAGCAGATGCCAAAAGTGCGGGATACACTCGGACTCCCAGTGACACTTCTGATTCAGAATGAATCTCTTCCTCTTCACTAAGGTTTTAGGAACAAGTTCCAGGTCTTTTCAAAAAAATTAAAATAAAGTTTGAAGAAGACTAGTGTAGGCCTAGAACACTAGAAATGAGCCTTCTATCCCATATTTAGAGAATACATTAACAAAAAGAGCTTTGCCTTGCTATTGTAACTGTCTATGGAAAGATATCCGCCTAACTTCAGCAGACAACAGAGAAATATCTGTGTTATTCCAATAGGCAAAGAATTTATAACAAGAATGCTTCTCTCTTTTATGCTCTTATGTATTGAAAATATGAGACTGCCTGTCTGGTTCTAATTTTACTTACTGTGATGAGATTTAAGTATGACTCCACTGAGCTCATTCTAACTTACATCAGTATATGAAAAACAGAAACAAAATAATTCTACCTACAGTAAAATATATTGCTTCAATGTTACATTATCCTGATGCTAGCAAGATAGATCTTTCTTTCTATTAGCTCTTATAGACCATAATTTTTATTTTATTTACAGATTTTGGAAATAAATAAGATTTTTTATTTTTAAGGTATGTAAGTTCTTTCAACTGAAGCTTGATAAAAAAATATAAAAGTTATCCTACAGCATTACTAAAATTCTTTGCAAAAGAATGTGACTTACAGTTTTTCAAACGTAAAATGACAATAATAAGCATATAAAAGGCTTCAGGAAACTAAAATCGTATTAAATAAGCAGACTTAGGATAGAAGCAGCATAAAAACCTGCCGGTTATGTTCCTATTGCCTTTTTATGTTCTTGTTTAGCATGCAATTAACAAATACCCCACTTCCTCTCTGCTAACAGCCTAAGGAGCTTAAGCTGTTAATAGTGCAGCAGTGAATGACTTGAGTGGTACAACATTCCTGTCTTTATCTTTAAAATGACAACAAGTTGGTGATTTACAATCCCCTTAATTCCTTTACAATCACTGGTCAAATGCACTGTGACCAATCCAGCTTTGTAAGATCATGTGAGGAAAGGAGTTACTGTACATGGAATTACATTATGCACCTTCACACTATGCTGTCCTCCCAAATGTCTGAAGAGTTATTAAACTGAGATAACAGTTCAATATATAACTGAGCTCACATAGCTCCCCTTACTGCTGGTGCAGGAAAATGGTTAAAAGACACAATGACTTATATTTCTTTGTTGCTATTTAAAGCTCAGACCAGTATGTACGCAAAATATACAGCAATTTGAAAATGATATATAAGAACCTGAGAATGCCTGACTGCAAACAGTTCTCCTTTGGATAATATAACATTTTCTCTAATATAAAAACTATCTCATTTTAATAACATTTCCATTTGGTTCATTCATTCTTATGATTGCAAATCAACCCTAATTATCAGATTTTGGATAAGGCTAATAAATATACATAGCAGAACCTTCATCATCTAGACATTTAAATAAATAAGAAATAATAAGATTTTAATCACCCTCCACAATTCTCATCTTAAAATAATGTGCAATGATAGATTTAATTCAAACACAAGCACAAACCTGCCTACACATCAAGGAAACATTTCAGCCTATAAACATTCATATTTATTAGGATAATATCAAAAAGTCATAGGCTAGGATACAGAATCCACCTTATTATTTCAGTCATCATCCAAAGAAAGTCATAAAAGTCTATAGTCCAAACTACCATCAAGCTCTATATTTGTGTATAGCACCCAGAAAAGTGTACAGCCTGTTAAAGTATTTGGAAAGCTAAAATAAAGAGGCAGGGAGCATTTCAGTTAGTTCATTTACAGATGCATAGTTCCAGCAACCAGGACATAAGCTGACTAGACTTTTGTCTTGAATTAGCAAATAAAAGGCAATTAAACATTTTTAATGAACTAGTCAACTCATTTTGCCAGCTCTGAACTGTTATCTTCTTGAGTATCACTATGGGGAGTTCTTGTATACATCCAATAGAAATAAGATCTGTTGAACTTACCCTGCAAAAAGAGACTATTAAGGTAGCCCAAAGAAACACCCACAAATGCAACTACAGACACTCACCCAGCAGGGCATTGCGCCCATTGTCATCTGGCAGGAATCTTTTATCCACAGCACACACTAAAAGATGGTCGGGTAAATTGGGTGACTTTGCACCAACAAGTAAAAATCCCGATGGTACCTCAATATGCTCATTGGAAATTGAAACCAATCTCAAATCTTTACCAGCCTGGCAGAAACCTAGAAAAAAAATCAATTCCAAGTATTTTAAGATTTTTTTGTTTGAATACTCATGTGTCCTCATTAAAGGCTTATTTATTTATTATGAAATGTAAAGTTATATCCTCTGAATTCAAGGGCAAGATAAGATAATTTTCTTCCATGCCTTTCAATTTTTGGTCATCCATAAAAAAAAATACTTACAATACAATAAATAAACACAAATCTGAAAATATACAGTGATGTTTTCCATTGTGATGTTGCAAAGTCTAAATATTTATGAAACTATTTACCAATATAATAACAAATTTGGTCATACATTTAAGAATAAAGAAAATCATTCTTGATATCTAGTGAATTGCACTGGCTTTTCCTGTTTGGAGGAGATTTTTCTTTTACATCAACCAGGGTCCACTTTAAGTGGACCTCCCATTTGTGGGATAGGGCTAATTTTTGCATATTACTTTAAGTAGTAAAATGTGATATTAAGGCCATAAAATTACAACATTCATTTTAGCAAATCTTATGTTTGCATTCACAACTTTTTGAAGGTCAAATTGCAGAAAATAGTTCTGTCCTCATGCTAAATGCTTATCTGACTCACGTAACAAACAAAATACAAGAGCAATCAAAGTTCTCAGTTTTGTCTAGCAGATAAGGAACATTGACATTTTAGGATCTTCATGAAACATTTAGTTCTGATTTGAGAAGGGCCTTAATCCTTCCCTTTTAAGTATCTCTAATAAAATATTTAATACATCTCTTACCATCAGTAGTGCAACAGCCTTCGGGAGGAGGCTTCATCTGGTAAGAAATAGGAGGACTACTTGATTCTGAACCTTCTTCCTCCTCCTCTTCTTCCTCTTCCTCATTATCTGCTCTGCTGCCTGCTACAAATTATCACAGCATAAATGGCTCTGATAACAGATAGTGCTGGCAAAAACATATTAGTGATTGAAAAGAATGACCCAGTTAATATAAAGTGTTAAAGAAAACTGGATTCTCTCTACTTGACAATGACTTCAGCCTTATCACCTGATAAGGTGTCACAAATATCACAAAAGATATTTGTTGTTTTCTTAACATCCCAACTTTTTGCTTATATGCTTATGTGTTTTTATGCTTACAGTATAACATCTTTCATAAAAAATAAAATCTTTAGCCTTTCTGTAAAAAGTCTCAAAAACACGACTCACTGCAGAAAAAAATAAAAGGCTAAAGAGCAAATAAAAAGACATCTGAATTTACTATTTTTAAAATTTCATTATTTTGAAAACAACTTAGAGTTTTTCATTAGATGCTAGCATTTCAACTACTGCTGTTCACGATAATGGAACTGTGTCCTGTGTTCATAAAAATGACACCCAATACAAAAAACAAAGTCACTACTTTTCAGCACATTAAAATGTCATCATTACTGTCCATGCACAGACTGGTTTAAGTACTGACTGTGTCCTTGATGTTGTACAGGAAAGTGAACAAATGGTTCCTCCTTGAAACTAGGTTCACCACAAATGACGCCAAGGACACCTAATTTTCAGGCTGTCTCCTACCTAAACCTAAAGTACTGAGTAAGGTACTGCAGATCCCTGTACAATGTCAAGGGAAGTGAGATGCCCAGGAATGTGTTTCACAGAAGTTTGTGCAAAGACTGTCCTGGTTGAGAGAAAAACAATACTGAATGCTGAAGAGCCAACATGATTTGGGCTTTAAGCTGCAGACAGCCTAAGTTGTTGCTCCTACTGTAGCCTCCTTACTGGAGTGCTGACTGCCTAAGTCAACATTTTAATCTGACAGCTTGCTGCTTTGGAGAATTCTTTTGGAATATGAGAATCCCATGATCAAATCCTTTCTGTAACTCAGCAGATGGCCAAGCTATTCTGGAAGTGCATATTCTCAGTGATGTTTCAGTCTCTCTGCCAGAGACTTTCTTTCTCTGTTTGCACTCAAAAGTCAGTCACATTTTCATGTGCAATAGAACAGCTTCAGCAGAACCTCCTGAGCAATGACCCTATCCTCTCTTGGTCTAGGACATTCCTAGCAAACGGGAAAACTTAAACAAGCTAAAGAGTGCAACTAGATGGTAAATGGGAAGAATGACTCTGTAGACCAGACAGAAAAAAAATTGAGACCAGCATGATATACGACAGAGATGTAGTGATTATCAGTGGGATAGGATTCTAGCTTTTTGATACTACTTCTATAGGGACATGCCTGCAACTGACAGACTTCATTGAGTTTGGTGATGAGGGGCTCTAGATACTTGAGGATCAGACAGAAGCTGAATAGCTGTCTGGATTTGCCCAACTAAAACAGCAGTTAAGCTCCTACAGACTTCTGTGGTTCCAGCTTCCAGTCTTTAAAAAGAAGGACAGTTAGGCACACTGCAGTCATCCTCCAAAGATAAGGGTCAGCTGGACACACTCTCATTGCTTCAAGCTACTTTGAGTCAGGCACTCAGAACAGGATATTTGTCATTTTTCCATGACTCTCCTTAAAATAATTTTTATTGAGAAATGAATGTAGAATCAGTTAAACAAATACTGTAGAATATATGAGTAAGGGAGGAGGTTGAAGAAATAAAATCTGGAGCGTGGAAGTTTGCTCCTAAAGGTTATTAAGACTTCCAGCCAATCTAGAAGAACATTTGAAGGTCATGTTTACTTTTAACTATCTTAACGGGAGGCTTGAGATCTGGTACACCCAGATAAGGGCAGAATGTTAAATAACACAACTTTATGGGAGTGTTGCAAAGACAAAAATGCTGAAAGTGAACAAAGGGAAAACTGAGGCTCTCAGCCTCTACTATTTAGTCAGGTAAATACTATGTGTTTTGATTTTATGACAATTAATATTTAGATGCAATCAAAAAGGGGCAAGTGTGGCTTTCCTGTCTTCACAATTCCAGGCATGAAATTGTCTTCTTTTCTGCCTGTGCCAGCTCCGACACTTTCTGGATCTGAGCTTTTTTTCCAGCTTGCTAACCCACCAGAAACAAAAACATCCAAGTCAGCATCAGACAAAAATGCATAGGCTTTTTTGATGAATTTATTTACTGAATTAGCTCAGTGCAAAATTCAACAAATGCCAAAACAAGTGCAAAGGGAGAAGATTGAAACACATGACTAGGAGAAAGAGAGGAAGCAGGGAAGGGATTTCTCTCTTTGAGCAGTGGTAGACTGTTGAATTGGTCCAGCCATCACCCTTAATTTCACATCTAAAGAGAGACAGAGTTAAGAACTGGAAGCAGAAATTAGGGAAAGGAAGAACTACACCTCTTCAGATCAAGAATGAAAAAGTACAAGAGCAAATACAAAAGAAATAGCTGCTGTCACCTCTAATGGACATCACTTGGGCTTCTGCTGCTTCTTTTAAAGTAGATCTACATTTTCTGCTTAGACATCAGAATTTACATTTCAGTGAATTTTTAAGAAATTTCTAGTTCTTAAAGCTGGAGCCCTTCAAAGAACTGTATATTTTCACATTTCGGTTTTGCATCTTTTTTTAAGCAGTCCAAACACAATAAAGCACTGAAAATTGGAGACAAGACGATGATAAAAGTGAACTCGATCTTAGCTATTCTTTTTTATGTTACAGAATTAAGCAGCCAGTTGATGTATCTATATAATGTCTTTAAATTAATAAAGATTTTGTCTAGTTTTATTGTCTTTAAATCTATTCCTAGATACATTAGCACATCCTTATCTTTCTTTGAGAAATTACTCCTGAGTTTTCAGAACACATTTATTGTCCCTGTAAATGCATACAATTTTATTTATCATTGTAGTATCTTGATTAAGAAATTTGATATCTGTTCTTAAGGCATAATGCAAATTATAAGTCCTGAAAACATTTCAATATGCATTCAGAACTATTCAGAAGATAAAATTACTGCTCGAACTAGTATTTCCAAACTGATTGCAGGATCAGGGCTTAGTCAACAGCCATAAAATACTCTGTGTTCACGAACACCCAACCTTCCCTGCAGTGGATCTATTTCTCTGTGTTCTTCTGTGACGCAAATTCCTATCCTGCTTACACTGAATGCCCAGTGATATCAAAACATTTGGGTTGCCCTGACTCACTACATTTACATCATGACTGGTGTAAGAAAAGATGAAAATGATAGGGAAGGAGAAGAGTGTAATACAAAATCCTAAGGATAGTACTTCAGTTGCCTTCTGTCTCTTAGGGCATGTGGTTTCATGAAGCTTGAAGTGGAAAATCCAAATTACAGTGAGGGGAGCACGTGTGATGCCAGCACACAGACATCTCCCGCCTCAGGAGCCAGCTGGGAAAAGCTCCATTAAATGCAATGTCAGGTCCCTGCAGACTGAAACATTCATGAAAGGAATGTTCTTCACTAAGCACTTGTGAGACTTTTAATTAATTACTTTTCAATTCGCTTTCCATTAACTGCAAAGGAAACAGAATCAGCCCTTAATGGCATGGAAAGTTCTTTGAAAGCTTCCTGTGAAAGGAGTTAGAGGAGTGTGAAATTGCACTTTTGTTCCCAAAAAAGGGTTCTTCTCCTGCAGCGCCTTCCCAGTCCATGTCATATTCCACCTGGTGACATCACACTTGGTTGCCATGGTGAAAGCTTAAGAAATTCTCATAGAAGATAATCACTTTATGGTGGGAAAGATATATATGTATGTGTATATATATATATATATATATATATATAATCTGCATTTAAAGGTGTATCACCTATCATTTCTTGGAATGTTTGTGTTTTTTTACATTACAGTGGACTATTAGTCACTAGATGCTTTTCATTACGTATTTATCTAAACAATCATTAGCAAGTTGTGAAAGGGTATGTAGCCCAGGGTAAAAGAAATGAATCACAAATGGATAAATAACCAGTTAAATTATTAAACATACCCTTGCACTAGCAGGCCCGTTTTCTGCACATGCCAATAAGCTCACAATCTCTCATTTTACCTCCAGACTTCGTGTCCAAGAGCATACCAAACCACAGAATATATCATGAGTTTGCTTGTCAGATCTAAATTATACTATTTAAGAAAAAAAAACTTGGCGAGTAAAGTTCTGAAAGCAGCCTAAACACACACAAATTCACTAAGAAAACCTCTTTGCTATATACCAATCTCAGTAGGGTCTACTGGAAAATACAGTCTAAATTTCCATCTTTGCAAACCAGAGAATAATTAAAAATAATATGCCCAAAGTAACTATAAACTTCTTGGTAAGAAGGATAGAAACATTTCTGATGTATTTCTTCAAAATGAAAACTATTATTAGTATATTTCATTTAGAAAACATTCCCTTTTTTTGCCATCCTTTATGGTACAACTTTTCAGTAACGCATGGCAAATTATAGAACAATAAATTTATGATCCAAATCTCCACACACTTCATATAATAATTCATAGTACTTTGATTTACATGTAAATAAATCTGAACAAAGAAATGACTTAATAACAAAATAAAAGGCAATGCATAATTTATGTGTTTAATCAAATTCTAATGAACAAAGAAATGAATAAATATCTGTAGGTTGTTAAGTCTTCATATAACAATATTTTTTATGAATTCTAATTTGAAATATTCATGCTGACTTTAGCAAGAGCAAAGAGCAAGGTTGCTTTTGAGCAGAAATATAAATTCCACCATGTCCTACCTTCTAGTGAAGAAAGTTGCTGCTCAGCTTCCAAATAGAGCTGAGAAAAGATTGGTCTGGGAACTAAGTTGTTTGAGCGGAGAGAGGCCTCAATGGAATTATGCAGCACTTCTTCAAATCTTGTCGTCTTGAGCTGACCCGCATAAGAATTTCCCATCTCCTCAAATAAAGTAAAAAGATAAGAAGGAAAAAAAATTTCAATTTTAGTAGTCGGAACTCGATCACTGCACGTTGGTGTCAGACTACAACATTTCTCTTGAAAGAGAGGAGCTTCATTGTCTGCAAAGAAAGGCAAAGGAAAAGGACATTGACTGCAGCAGGCCCCAAGCAGATCCTGCTGGTAAATTACAGGAAGTTATTTAAAAGTAACAGCTTTCGGTAATTCAGTAGAAAGGCAGCAAGCTTTGACACCTTCTTGAAGATGTCCCGAGAAATCTGCTGCTAGTAATTCCTTGTCTTATGTAGCAATTGAAGAGATGCGCTTTCAATAGCCAGTAATCTCGTCTGTAAAACAGCCTGTTTGTTTCACATTATTTGAACAGGAAAGTTAAAGCAAAAAGGAATTTGGGGATGGCAGTTTTGTGCATTTTAATCTTTGTGTGGCCCATTATGACTTAAAACTCACAGCTAAAGCAGATATTTTTAAAGGTGTTGTTTCACAAATAATACAGCATTGCAACGACTCATACCTTATGAAAGATTATAGTTTTTTATTCCTACATTAAACAATACTTCCCACAAGCATGTTTTTAAACAAGCTAAAATTATTATCTATTTGATTTTCCAACTAATTGTGATTTTTTTGTTAGTGAAACTGCATAATTTACTCATTCTGTCACTGAGGAGCTGGTCTAATCCAGCTGGATATCTCAGTATTTCACTTTCCACAGAGTTGTCTCCCACCCGCTTTCCACAGGGAATACAATGAGCTGGTATGAGCAAAAGCCATGTCAGCTTTCTTTTTCTATTACAAAGTAGCTCTTGCCCTGGGCCCCATGTCCTTTCCCTCCTCAAGCAACTGTGAATAGAAAGCATGAAACGCTTCCTGTTTGTGGCAGTAATTCCTAAACACGGAGCAGCCCCTCCTCGCACCGGGCACCGCCTGGGAAATGGGCCTGTCGGGAAGCATCCTGCAGGAATCACTCAAGCAAAAGGAAAACTGCTTTGAGCAAAGCAGGTCACATGCCACTCCTGATAGAAAAACTAGTCCGAAAGGAGCAACGCACGAACTTGCCTGCTTTGGTTATATTTTTATGACTTTACAGAGAGTATTTCATATCTATAATCATAGCTTTGTATATTTTTGAGCATCTTGTTACGTTAAGATTAGATGTTATATTAATGGAAGTAAAATATGAATGAGAAAGCAGTGTATGTAGCATTTAAGAACACAGTCCAGAGAAAAAGCAGGCAATACTGACAAAACATCTAAGCATGTACACAAAAGGAAACACAAAATTGTAATAAGAAGCTATTACATTAAATTAATGGTGTATCAATTTGCTGAAGGGTGAAAGGAAAGCTGCAAAGCAGGTTAGCTACCTTCAGGGATAACATGGAAGCCTATTTTGAACACGGCAATGCCAAGGAGACTAGTCTATCTAGTTATAAACCATGCGGGGAATTGATGGATGCTTGCATGCATGCATGGTTTTCAAGTGTACTTACTTCTTGAAAACCTTAAAGCACATGAAAAATAGAAAATTTTAAAATGCATGTGAAAATTCTAGGTAGAATTCATTATCAAGCTATAAATCAAAAGTAAGACATAACACCTCAAGGCAATAAAAAAGCGTTACCACATAAATATCCCTCCCCCCACCTAAACTGCTTTATGCAATGAGGAATGAAGAGAATAGATATACCATTTACTGGGAGTTAAAATACACTTCAGGATTTCTAGAGCTCACTGGTGAGCTAAACAGCAAGGTATTCCACGAACCAGCATCATATAGTCTGATATGACATAACAAGCAAGTAAACAGTGAAGATCAAATTAAGTACAAAGTGCTAATCCTCAAATCCTACATAACATAAGCATTTTTAGTTTTCAGGTAATTTAATTACTTGAAATAGTTTGTACAATGAAACAAAAATATACTTTTTGTATTTGTCTACCCTGTCTTTTGCCTGTCTATGATATCTAGGGAATCTTACAATCATACATCACTGAAATAGCTCAGAAAAAAGCCTGGTCACAATCATAAAGTCCGGAACACGCACTGGAAGATGTAATGATGTTTTAGAGTGATTCTACACAGTTAGACACCTTTGAAACCAAAACACATGGATCTCAAGGACTTTTTTACAGTATTAAACCTTGCCATTCAGAGCCCCATTAATTCATCCAACTGCGGTAGATCTGACTCCTATCAATTAAGAAAGGGAGAAGGTGTTTTTCACTAGTTTTGAGATGGTTGATATTCCCTTTTCCTTAAAAGCTGCTCAGAGTGAGCTACCTGAATTGTAAATTGCTGACCCCTTGGCACCAGGAAGCAAAGGCTTTGAGCTCTATGTTTCTTCTCAACAAACTCAATGTTCCCAGCCCAGGGAAGGGAAGGCAAGAGAACGGGCAGCTGCAAGATAGCCCTCAACATTAAATACAGCTAAATCAACATCCACTTTATCACACAGTCATTTTCCATGGAGAGCATACAGAGAAAAATACTACCTATTAAAAAGGAAAAGAAGGAAGACTTGGAAAAATTGCTTAAAGTCAGGATAAAAAAGAGTTAAAATCCATCAAAAGCACATTAGCAGCTAAGAAATGATTGCAAGTATAAATGAAGCAGCTCACAGATAACACTGTTAAATAGAGATGCCAAGCCCAGGCCTCCAGATATGAAGCAACAGGACATACAGCCCTGGTACCTAATGTGGGTGCCTGGGGAAAGCTCTTTTGGTTAATGGCAGGATGTAACCACTGCTGATTCTTCAGAGTGGCTGTCTGTAGGAAGGATCATTAACGAGCATGAGGATTTTGTGAAGACTGAAGATCTAGCATAGCAGCTGGGCAAAAAAAAAAAAAAAGGAGACAGAAAACTATAGCTTCAGAAAGCCACAAACTTGGAGATTAATTAAGGATTTGAGTATTTTCCATTTAAATATCTTGAATATTCTGTTCAGTTTTGGGCCCTCACTACAAAAAAAGACTCTGAAGTGCTGGAGTGTGTCCAAGAAAGGGCAAAGAAGCTGGTGAAGGGACTGGAGCACAGACCTTATGAGGAACAGCTGGAGGAGCTGGGGTTATTTAGTGTGGAGGAGACTTGGGGGAGTCTTTATTGCTCTCTACAACTACCTGGAAGGAGGTGGCAGTGAAGTGGAGGTTGATCTCTTCTCCAGAATAACTACCAATAGAACAAGAGGAAATGGCCTTGAGCTAGGGGAGCTTCAAGCTAGACATTAGGAAGAACTTCTGCACAGAAAGGGTGGTCAAGCATTGGAAAAAGGTTGCTCAGGGAAGTGCTGGAGTCCCCATTGTTGGCTGTGTTCAAGAAACGTGTAGATGGGGCACGTGGGAATACGTTTCAGCAAGCACAGTGTCAGTCAAAGGGCTTAGACTTAGACTCAATCTTAAGGGCCTTTTTTTAACCATAATGATTCTATGATTCTGTGAAATATTTTGCTAAAGAAAGTCTGTCTTTAGCAGCAAATAAGAGGAGGAAAGAAATATATCCATGTATTTTAAAGATACTGTCCAAATAGAAAATTACTTACAATCTTCAAATTATTGCAGGAATTTTTCTTTCATTTTACTTTAACCTGAATTTTTTTTTTGCATTGTAATTTCATCCTCTTCCCAAAGACTGAGCAGAATCCAAGACACAGCAGAATGCTTCCTTACTGAGACTTAAGATTGTTTTAGGAACAAGTTATACACAGTTTGTATCTTAACAAATAAATAAAACGGACTAGGGCCCATTCTCTCTTCCTGTGATCCACATCAACATCTGTAATATTACATGTTATGACTTTCCTAACAGTCTCAAAAACAAATCCAAAATGCCTTGGGAGAAAAGAGAACTGAGAAGAGTGTTATGCTATAACACTAGAAAAGAAAAAACTTATTAAATGTATCTTTTTGTTTGAGATCCCTTCCAGACCAGTAATTCTTTTAATGATTTTCATTAAAAGTTTAAAAATGGCTTTGACTTTTGCTGTTGGTCTTACTCAGACTGAAAAAACACTTCAAAAAGACATTTCAAACGTTACCCATAAGTAAAACGATCCTCTGCTTAGCTCAGCTCTACAGCGCTAATAAAATGAATATCAGTAGCTACTTACAAATCTGCTGGTTGAAACCTACTTCTCTGGTGAAGCAATTTGTTCCACAGGAATCAAGTTGTCAAGTCATTTCAAAATCTATTCCCAATTTGTGTTTCACATATGAATAAGGTTATAGCAGTTCACTGGGCCCCATTTGGCTATTATATTTTAAAAGCAGCATTAAAGCTTTAACTTCAACCACAGCTATCTCTGCCAGGAATTCCAGCTCCTTTTCTGTCACTAGATCTTAGTACTCATATATCTCCTGTTAAATTATATTAGAAATGTTATCTACAAAACAGATCAAATTAAATTTAATGGTTTCCTAATAATGCCGTTTTCGAAAGTAGTTTGTGATTAAACACAGACGCTCTGATTAAGGTTGATGACAGGTCATAGAGAACATAATCCCATCGTCTCTATACAGCCAAGAACAATTCTGCTACTGTTTCCATAAAGACTTCCATAAAGCCTACTTCAGGAAGACTTCTCAGCTCTCTGCCACTGCCCCCTTCTCCTTTTGCTCTGGCTTTTAATTTTTATCTCACATCTTATTTTGACTTTGAAAATCCGGGTGGCTGTAGACACAAGACTTCTCCTGCACTCACAGTGAGATGATTTCCTCGTGTTTCCAAGCAACAGGTTCTTGGAAGGAGAGTTCACATGGAGAAGGGCCAAGCTTTCAAGTGCACTAGAAGAATGAGCTCGGAAGTGGGAAGTAAACATCAGGCTTTTTGCAACTTTAGATTCCCGATCAAATTGCTTTTGTTGTAATCACTGAAATCACTTCTCTCACTCACTTTATAAGTAAATAATGAGATGTGTTTCTTATCAGGGGATTGCTGCAGCGGCTAATTACAGACGCCTTTGCAATGAAATGAAATATACGCACTTTGCCCCATCTTTGGAAAAATCAAACCCATTTGTTAACTGCCCTCTGTGCCCTTGGAAAAGTTCCCACAGATCCATATCAAAGGGATGAAAAACAGATTTAGTGAAGTAAATGTGCAGCAATTTCAGCAAAAACATGATGAAAAAGTTACTGCTTTTTTTTCTTCAAGTAAATGGTAATTCAAACTATTTAATGAATTGCTTGACATGCATTATCTCACAAATATTTTTGGCCACTGGGAAGAGAAACTTCAGTTAAAAACAAGTATTTTATTATTCTTATGGAATTTCTCAATTGTAAAACAAGTAGAAATACTTTTGAGGAGAAAATGTTCACTTTTTAATGAAAAGAATACAATATCCATTGGGAATAGTTAAAAAACAATTATTTTCTCCAGGAAAAAAAAAACCCTTTCCAGACAACCTTAACAGAAGCAAAAAAAAAAAAAAAGTATTTATAAATTTCCCAAGAAAATTCAACTTCACTTTGAACTAACATATAAAGCTCAACTAAGTTCTAAGCAATATAATTTGCCAAACCCAATAAAATATATGGTTATATATTGGGTTTGGAGATCTGTGCTAAGGTATGTTGGCAATTTAGTAAGAAGGACTCTAAGCTGTGACAGCCGACATTGTAGCTTTCGGATGAAACAGAAAACTCCAATTGCAACCAGATTCCTTTAATTGTTTAAGGATGAAAGGTTGCTTTGATTTTAAGACGATAGATTAGTCTTCCACTAAGCATTCAGAAAAATTTAGCTTTCTTTGCCTTAAAATTTTCATGGTTTAAATCTAGTTAAGAGTTGATATTTTTGAAAAAAAAAAGATATTTTTAAAATAATAATTGGTTTAAAAATTGTAGTCTATTTTAGCTTATCTTAATAAAGAAGAAACAATGCCCGACAAAGTTCCCATTGATTGTAATAAAAAGTCCCTAGCAAAGCTGTGCTTCCTGTTGCTACCCTAATTTCAAGAGAATCATAATTGGTGTCAGTATCAGATGTTTCATACACATGTATATCAACAAAAAGAACTGGGGACAAAACAACTGACCTTTTAATGCGTAACTGAAAATCTACTACCACTTTGCTTCTTAATTATACTTTTCACTGGAAATCTGTCTTCAGCCATAATATATAACTGAATATAACTGATTTTTGTTTATTTGCTTTTTTAGTTTAGGGTGTGTCTTCTTCCAC